>JAZGTI010002713.1:0-34782 GCA_036877585.1 Botia kubotai | reverse complement strand
GTAACATGTTTGTTTTGCCAATTTTTGTTTTACTCTTTACAGATATTTACTCATTTTGCTTTGGAAATATTATGAGCTAGTTTAGCAGAGTGTAGCAATTGTATGTTATAAAGACTGTCCACAATAATAAATTCTGATCTAAAGAAATCCAATCAAATCCATTTAAATAAGTTTAATTTAATTTACACACTTATCCACATATGTGGTTTATGGGGACTCTCCATAGACGTAATGATTTTTATACTGAGCTAATGTGAAAAATAACACCTTTTATTATGTGTTTAAGACATTTGGTTTATGGAGACACACATAGTGTATATGTTGGAGGGGCAGTTGTAGTGTTTTGGTTAAAGAGTCATGCTTATAACTAGAAGGTTTCTGGTTTGATTCCAATGCCGACAGATAGCAACTGAGGTGCCCTTGAGCAATCCTGATAACTCTCTGGGTGCAGCAGTGCTGTCCATTGGTCTGGGTGTGTTCAATACTTGCAGTGTGTGTTCACCTCTCACCAATGATGGGTTAAATCCAGATTTGCACATTTTGCACATTTTAGATATGAGCTATCATACCTGACAAATATGTCACTTTCATGCTCCTTTCATGTTTATACACATCATTATACACATTTGTGTCTTTGTAAGCCACATATACCTGTACACACATTCAAACACAAAGAAATAATGCATTAGTGTGTTAGGTACAAAAATCTAAATCCTTATATATTGACAGCCCTGATTTTGAAAACAAACAGAGGTACAGAACAAGAGGCAAATCAGAGACTGTGTTTGGTGGCCATTAAATATTGACTTTATATGGACAAAGGGGCCATTTGTAGGTATAAAGGTTAAAAATGACTGGTCTAGAGTGTCTACTTGAGTTTCAAATAGACTTTAAAAAAGAATAAAAAAACATGTCAGAGTACTTTTCAGATCACTCTCGAACACATGCAGTGCATGAAATGCAACAGATTAACAGCTTTTCTGTAGTGAGAGGGTGTTAACTCATTATAATTGAAATGGTGGTAAGATTGTTTTCTTTAGGGTGACTGTATTGACATGGTAGCACCTGACTGTGCAGAACAGATGAGGAGAATCAAAAGGGCACTGTTTTGAGGAATGAAAAGAATTGCAGACTGTATGATTTCATGTCCAAAGGCCACAAGAACAAACACAAGCTATTGAGCTTGAATGGCAAAATCAGTCTGAAAAGCAAAGTGGGCAGTGTTTCTTTGTGACACTGGAAGAAACACTCAATGTCCATGATTATGTGTGTCTGCACATTAATGTTTGCAAAATCTGCACATTGTAGTAATATTAATTTATTAAAAAAGATTTCACACTGATATCATTTATATTATAAATGTTCACTTTAAATTTGACAGCAGTAAGCATAATCTGGAGTAGAACATAATATTTTAGTTTTCTATAAAGGCAAAAATTCAAATAAAAAGCTGTGAAAAGAAAAACATGTTTCAGTCACTTAGCTAATAGAATATTGGCAAACGTTGAGAATCACCTGGAATATTTTGGATGGTGATTAAGCAGCATTTGCTAACACTGATCTTGCGTGACCTTGTGAATTTGTAGTGATCTTTTATTCTACCAGCTTTATTCAGAAAACACATCTGCTGCATCCTTTTGTTTGTTTGAAATCTTGGTGTTCTTCAAGTTAAACTTTTATTTTGTAATAACCATAGTTATTTAACAACTTGTCCACCTTTGAATGTGTATGCCATGTAAAGTACCAGTGTGTCATATTATTTGATGTAGTATTTGTAAAGGCATTGTGACTTTTGACTTTTAAACTTTTTCTGTGAATGCATTGCTTTCACATTCTCATTGTAAACTGTGACCGAGGTTTTAATTTTGACCTCATATATTGTGATCTATACATATCTGATTTTTGTGTCAGAGCTCATGTCAAGGTTGTGCTTTTCAAATCACATGTTCCACCAGGAAACATAAAGTACAGTGATTTTTCAGCTGTCAGATCTTATAACAGACAGGAGCAAAGATCAGCCATTGTTCAGTGGAATCTGATGTGTCAAAAACAGATATTTTAAACCCATCACTGAGGAAAAACTCAGGAAAAAGCTGCTGTGTTTGCTTTTGAGAATTTATCATTTGTAGAAGGAAACTTACATCATTTGTAGATGGAAAGTAACATGCCATCAAAATTGTTTAATAGAATATGTATTTCAAAAAACGTTTTCCTGCTCTTATGGTGCTCGATTCATCAATGCAAGCTATTCTGAAGAAAAAAAGGCTGGTCCTATAAATCATTTAAATAACCTTCACCTCTAAAATCATTTTGTTTTAGGGTGTACTCACACTAGGCACGGTTGCTGTGAACCAGGCCCGAGTACGATTTTTTTTTTTTTTACATGCAATAAAAGTTACGGCAATAATAGCAAATAACTATTACCCACTGGGGATGGTTTCTACACGTCTTACCTACATGTCTCAGCCTGTTGGAACACTTTCACAAAGCGCATAAAATTAAATACAAAAATAAATAAATAAACACATACATAAATAAACAGCTATTCTTAACTCCACTTGTTAAATTGTCCACTGCCCTTAGGGAATAAAAAAACACAGTAACGTTTTAATATCTTAGTTGTGTCTTCTAGACAGCAATGAGGTATGATGGAAAGTAAATGGAGATTTTTTGCGTAAAGCAAAATGTGAAATCAAAATTAATCTTATTTGTGGTGTACTATAGGTACTGTGAGCGATGTTTGTTGTTTTGAAAACTTCAGCCTGATATATATAGGATGTCTCGATTATCTGCTTCACATATTTCAACTGAATTAAGCCCCTCCTCTCTCTAAAGCAGCCCTCCAAAGACATGTCTTTGAACCTGATGTCAGAGGTTCATACTTAAAAAAGACGCCTGAGATCTTCAAGTCTCCCAAGCTACAAAAGAGCCACATCTAAGCAATACTTTCTCCTGTGGGTGAAGTGTCCCACCTCACTGGTATCTAACTAGTTTCAATTAGCAAAACTGTTTATGGCTTCCTTTTTATTCTTAAAAGCCTTGAAATTGTGATTATTACTTTGCCACGTAGCTAATAAGCCAATAAAGTGTGATTTCCAGTCAAACGCGGATTGTGCCATTGCCCAAATTTGTTTGCATGTCAGCAGAGCGATGCTTAATTGGGAGACTTATTGATTTGCTGACCGTCGTAAAAGCTGCTAACATTCTATTTCTATTTGTCCTGTTACCAAGAACTTTAGGAAGAGAAAAGTTAAAATCTGCAAGCTCAGATCCAGCAAAAATTATGTTTAAACAATTTAACCCAAAATAACAGTTGAACAATTGTTTAATTATGTTCTCTGCATTACAAAACTCCTACTGTACTTATAGGCTTAAATTGATTTTATCACTTCAGGTTTTAAGTAGAGATCTCAGTATAAGATCCCATAATTCTCTTTTTAAGACCAAATAATCTGTGCTATGCTACCAACACTTTTCTATGGCTCTGTACACATGCATGCCGAAAATTAACTTAAGAAACTTAAGACAAAGTTGATTCTTAAATGAAACATAAGACATTAAAAAAGAGCAAACTTAGAGCGATTTCATATTTCTCTGGGTGACAAAGTTGTTCTTAATGATGAAGTGGATCATTTCATTTGTGTTGCCATGGAAACAAGACACCCCAAACTGGTTCTCACTGCGAGGGGCAGTCAGCTAATGGTTGCTGCTGGTCTCAGAGTTTGCCGTGATTAATTATGGTGATGTATGCAAATGCAATTTGTTTCAACAGATGAACTGTAGTGGATCCACCTGTCTCGTACTGTTTCCATGTCCTGGGCTCAAACTATCCCAGCAGGGCAGTAATTTAGGTGTAATAGTAGGCATGGATTGTTCACCTTCAAATTACATTTATAAAGATATCTTCCAAAGTCTGTACTCAGGCATGGTTTGAAACTGTAACGATTGGCTACGATTAAGGCTTTTTGTAAAATAAAATGATTTTCTGCCTCTCTTTGCTATTTTAGGAGTACCCACAAGATTGAAGGCTTCCAGCAACGTTAGCTGCCTTAATTACCAGTCGGCCAGTGTGTCTGGAGAGGAACAGGAAGTGAGATTTAAGTGGCAAGTTTGGGGTGTGAAACAGGTTAAAGTGAGCGCTCAAGTGGGGGTCATGCCTCCCATGACGGATACTAAATCTAGCTGAGCCGCGAGCTCTTATCTGATTTCCAGGCGATCATATGCAATCTCTGCCCCTTAATCTACAGGTCAACAGCTGCCTCTGTGCAACTGTGTGTCACTCTGTTACCTGTGTGTGTGTGTTTGTTTGCAGATCTCAGACCATTCAGCAGTCGGATTAGAGGAGCTGTTTCCGTTCGTGAGGGCCAGGGAGTCGTGCTGATGTGTGCATCCCCTCCTTATTCACCAGGTAAATATAATATTTCACTCTCTTCTCTGTTTATCTTCCTCTAGTCACATATGATGGTGTAACATTTATGGTGTAAAAATGTTTTGCCTATACTATAGATAAAGCTACAGCTAAAACATAGGCCAACAAGCCCTCAGAATCTCAGTGAAATTCAACAAAACTGGATGCCATCAGCCAATTAAAATTAAGCAGTTAATCATGTGCAATTAAAATTAAGCAAATAATCATGTGCATTGTGTGTAAAAGTGTTTTTTACACTTTTCCGTGTTTTGTGAGAATTAGCCTCAAAGTGGCACTATAATCAGTGATATGATATTTAGCTATATATGCAACTGTTATAACTTAATATGTAATATGAAGGTGAACTGTGCTTTGTAAATATACACAAGTTACAAGTTTATTGGTTTATAAGTATCATACACACAAACAACATTTCTGTTGTTCTGTCCACTTTACTTACTTCACTTACAAGTTACTCTCTAACTTTCCCTTCAGTGTGAACATACACACATTGCTTTCCATCAGGTTGTCTCTGCTTCATCTTCAGTAATTACAGGTTAAATTAAGTAGGATGCAAGCGGAGAGAAAGAGAAAAGGAATAGAAGGAAACAGTCAGAAGACAATTAACTAGCAATATCAGATGAAAGGCTTCTGGTGTGATGTCCATTTAGTGTCCCAGAAGTAACCTCATTCAACTCTTCCTGTCTGCTGAGAGTTCTCAACATAACATAGAGTGTTTTAAAGGTACAGGGCACCCAAAAATATAAATTCAGTTTATACCATCAAACTTCTCCTGGAACATGGAACTTTGAAGAACTTGGAATATCACATACAAATAATATTTTCTGCTTTTGTTATGGATTTGCTTGTATTTTTTGAGCTTGTGGTCACTGTGACGTATCGTACCTAAAAAGGTTGGTGTGAAGATTGTTTCATTTCTCCTTTTGTGTTCAACAGCAAAAAAGAGCATCACATGGGCTTTGTAAATACATTAGGGTTAGTTAATGATAATAAAATTTTCCTTTTTGGGTGAACCGTCCCTTTAAATTCAAAGCAACAATAGTGTCAGATCTTTTCTTAATTGCTTAAAGGAGTCAAAGTAAAAGACTCTGATGTAACTTTCTCTGCATTTGGCAACTTCCCTGTCTGATCTTGTAAGAGCAGTTTGGATCTCATTATTGGAGGTCATTATTGCACCATGCAGACATGAGCATGACCATCTCTGTTTACACCACGGTAAGAATTAGAGAGAAAGTGTTAGCTTTCTCTCCCATTTAGATGGGCTCTTTTAGTGCCCATCTAAATTTACTCCCCGCAGGACTGTGTGCAAAATAAATCCTGGCCTATACTGACACAGTTAAGAATCGGTCGTTATCTCCTTCTGCCACTTCTCTCCTTTGATATATTTACACAAATTCTGTTACCCTCAAGTCAGCCCTGCTCTCTTTAGCACGTGTCATCTGGTAATTATAAGCCATTATTTTATTACTCTGCGGCTCTCAAACGTGGAATGTGATTGATTTCTGTTGTCCATCTGATCAAACCTAGAGGAGATGTGGGAGATTGAAAGGGGCCACTTCCATGTGCTAGTATGCCGTGCACAACCAGCTCAATGCTGTTGGTTTCATACAGGACAACAGATGAATTCTATAAAGGGCCTGTGCAATTCGCATCACGCTAACTGACTAGTTTCCCATTTCATATGGAGAATTTACTGGCTTTGTCCATTAACCTATCCCTCTCCTGTTGGTTGATATAGCGTCATCCAAGCATTGGCGTCAGAGCTCAGATTTACCAGATCATTAGAAACGAAAAGTCGCACTCAGACAATTATTTTACACAGACACAGGCAGCATGAGGGAACACTTCAGTGGCCCGTCTCAAATCCCACTGCTCAGTTTCTTTGTCCTCTAATGGAACAGAGCATATGTGAGCTTTGTTTCATTCTTATATCTGTGAGGCATTTTATATTATTTTTTCCCAACTTTGAAATTACACAAATTCCAGTATGAATGGCCAATGATGTAGTGACTAAAATGTCACACTGTCAACATCTATATTTTACATTAGGACTGTGCAAAAATATTGGTATTGATGTAGTATCCATTCATATTTTTTAATCATGTTTTAAATGGATTTAAAATTACGTTAAATGTCATCAAACCCCTTTGTGGGTATCAGACAACCTCTTCCTCAGCTCCTGTAGATGTTGCTTCTTTAGATACATACAGTCACAGGAGATACACAGCAGGTACTTTTTTAGCTGTATTTTATTTACGTTTTTGATATTTTATTTGTTAATTATTTCAGTATATTGCGATATGTATCATATCGCAATATACCATGATATATTCTATTATGACCCATGTTTTGAGATATGTATCGTGTCGTGAGGCCCTTGCCAGTACACAGCTCTACTTTGGATGTTTTAAAGTTGCTCTTTCACTAGATTACAGGTCTGTACAATCTGGGCATTCTCTCTGCCAACTGCATCATGGAATGATGCATCATGGGAAGCCTTTAAAACAGAATTGAAGTGCAGATGTATGCTGTACATTTGTTCTGTTCTTTTCAATAAATTCATAAGTAATACAATTTATTTGTTTAAGACTAATTTTAAGCTTTTAGACATACAGTATGTCTTGAAAGCATTGGCGTACAAAATTTACACACAAAAAATTCAGAGTACTGTTCCAGTCCTTTGACTGCCTTTCAAGACTGACTATGTAAGAGGCAAAGCCAACATTATACCAATTAAAGAATAAACAACCAATTTACATAAGGCAAGGCTGTTTTTAGTCTATTGATTTTATGTAATTGTTTGCCCTGCATGGGAAGCTGGTAAATTAACATCAGTCATTGGCTACCAGGTCACAGAATGAGTTGTTTTTTAAATGCCAATTCTGATTTTCATGCTCAGAGCTGCACGTCCTTTCCTAGTGAGAGAAAAGAGAGACATGAGTCTTCTATAAAAGTATAATGGAGTTTGCTTTATGCATCTAATAATAATAGTTAGGAGAATGCCCAAAGTATGCTGAGCTGTAATCTATAAGCAAAGGTTGGATATAAACTACAATTCTTTTTTTCAAGATTTTAAATCCTTTGTTTAAGATTTTTCTTTAATTTTCAGAACAGTTTGTATTTTCATGTTTTATTTAGTTACTGCATAATTTTCATACCTCCACTTATGATATTTTAAAGTTCTGATGATTATAATATTCAACATTTTGGAAAAATATTAAAAATGTGAATATTATATATTATTATCAGTGATATAAGTAATATATGAATTATAATAATCTACCAGGTCATGAGAAAAACACATTTGCACATGGTCTTAGTTCTAGGAGATCATCATAGATTTATAAACTAGAAGTATTAAATGTTTGCTTGCAGGATTAGTGCTTATTTGGATTTGATATGTGCGTAAGGGAAGGAACTGAGGGGAATTTATTTTAGGACTCGTAGGATGACTTTGAGGTTAATTTGTCTTTCATTTGCCTGAAATGCTGGTAGGAGGTTTCATTCACATTAATATGGGTAGATGACTTTAAAACTGAAAGTAATTAAAAATAATTTGAGATCACTGAGATGTAAACAGGATATTACTCTCAATTTTATCACCATTGCTTTAGGAGTGAAAGTATAGAGGAGGCGTTATTGCTTTCTGACCTTGATGAATGTGCGGAGCAGTGAGGGTTTATTGAGAATGTGCTTGTAAACACATGGAGTGTCTTAGATTAAGAGTATATAATGTTCGTATTTCTCAGCAGTCATGTGATGGCCAGTGTAATTAATAGTGCATTGTAGAATTAATATGGAAGTGTGCTATTCTAAACTTAGACTAAAATCAAACCATGTGCAAAAGCAATCAGTGAGAGTCCAAAATGGAAACTTTAACACTGTTTAAAAAGCATCTCAGGGTGAAAGAAAAGCTAGTTGATAATGTCAAGAACACATTTTTGCACATTCTAGGTAAATGGTGAATACACTGAATATGCTACGATATAACAGTTTTGATATATTTTGATACATTAGCACCTTTACCATTTTCATTTTTATTTCTGATGCCATTTCATTTAAAATGGCATCAGAAATGTACTGTATGTCAGAAGCCAATAAGCTCAGACTATTGTGGTTAATATTGTTTGAGCAGCTTGATGCTGTTTGAGGATGACATGAGAGAATCCTTTTCAATTTTATTTGTGAGATAAATATTCATTGTTTACTCAGGTGACATTAGACCTTGTGTATGAAAAATTGAACTGGAGTCTCTTTAAAGAGCAGCAATCCTTCTGTGATTAATCAAGGGAAGCACAGCACCTGTATTTACTATGCAAAAGAAATCAATGGTCTATGAAATTTATACCTTAATTATGTGGGGAATAAATTGGTCTTGGGGAAACCCATTTGTACTATACTATGAAGAAATTTGTCTTCCTCTTTTTCCTTCTCAGTTTTTGCTGTGAGAAACTTTGCTGAGTTGATATATAGCAAGCGGCATGAGATCAGAGCAATTATCTAGTGTTCATATCTGCTGAATTTGTGTCATATTTCTGTGGATATCTGTGTGGAGGTGACAGCAGTGACTGACCAAGAAAACAAACCAATTGTGTGACTTGATTTGTTGATAGCCCCTAAATCCTTCCCTACTTACAAACCTAACAAGACACAGATAAAAAAAGAGATAAAAAAGAGATTTTGCCTTGTCCTTGAGGAGTTCATGGGGTGATGTCTCCATGGCAGTTAAGTTTTTCATTATTTATTTAGTTTTTTTTTTATCATGGCTGAAGACTTCAAGACAAAAATAAATAAATAGACAGTTACTATTCTTTCTAAATTTATGTTAAAAAATGATCACGTGGTACATTTGGTAATTGTTACAAGCCTTTTTTCACATGTATTTATCTATTCAAGTCACAAATTGCACCATTTTTGTTGAATGATCTGTTGGACCAATACAATTACACTGTGGGCGGGGCCACCCAGCTCAGCGTAATAAAAATATGAACCAATCAAATGGCAAAACATCGTGTTGGACAGTGCTATTTACAAAGCCAGGGCTGCTTAGAAAAAAAAATCACATTAGTATGGAAGACGTGATTACTTACCACCTTATAGCGTTGCGCCTGGTTAGGTCGCAGTGCTCATTCTAATGCAGTACGGTACAGTAAATAAAAACAAACAGTATCTCTGCACATATTTATAACACAAAGGTCTATATTTCCTGACCTGTCTAGCACAGAGCACAGAATTAATATACATCACCTACACATCATCTACACTCCTACTCCTATGAGCCCTTGTACTACCCTGGCAAGGGCAGCATGTTACAATGGAGACTCAGACAGGGATCCCTTAGGGACCTCTGCACGCTTTCCTGCAACTCATCTGCATGCTCTCCTTCTGGCCCCAGCAGAGATCATCTACAGCTGGGTGTTCAACGAACTCCCCTCGTTCGTAGCAGAGGACAGTCGGCGATTCATCTCACAGGAGACAGGAAATCTGTACATCTCCAAGGTGCAGCCCTCGGACGTGGGCAGCTATGTGTGCCAAGTGAAGAACACTGTGACCAACGCCAGGGTCCTGAGCCCACCAACACCCCTGACTCTTAAAACAGATGGTGAGATATTACGCACGCTTCACACTCACACGCACACACATGCGTTCCCACTCCCAAAACCCATTCAGCTGTGTGGCAGAACTAGGCCTGATGCCAATTGGTTCTCTGGGCAAACTGAATTGATGAATCAATAACATGACATGAAATCTCTTTGCTGTTAAAAAAGCTGAAATTAAAAGGAATCATTCCTAGGTAGTGAGTGGGCAGTTTCTTTGAAATTCTGAAACTAGGGAGTGAGTGATGTACAGTAAGTAAAAATATTACAATAGTATAAAAGTTGATCTTACTGTAAAATACAATTTCAACACTTTTTAAAGACATTTTGTTGAAATAAAAGAGTCAAAATAAATTCAAAAATGACAAACATATTATTATGAAAGCTTAATTTTGTTGAAATGTGATCAGTAACGTATTTGCATCAAAAAATATATGAAATTGTCCTTGGTTCTAATTCAGTCTTTAAAAAGTTGTAATTTCTGCACCAAACAGAATTCATGAAATACTTGTTTTGAATACTCAAGCAAAAAGGTAGCCTCGCCTCCAACTCACATCATTGTTTGAGCCAGGCAGGCCTCTCAAACATAAATATTGCAAATTTAGTTTGGGCCTCAAGTGGCACAACACTAAGTAAGCCGAACATAAGGTTATTTGCTTCCAATTTCCTACCATTTTGATAGAAACGCTGCTCAAAAATTGAATACAACTGGTTTATCATTTCCCCACCTCTATCTGTAACAGCATAATGTCCATACAGAGAGCATAGGAAAGATGCAAAATTAAATTAGATACATTTAAGCTGGACTTTTGAGATTTACACAGTATTTTTGGAGCTCTGTATTTCCATCCAGAAAAAGCCCATCTATATATCAAAATGTTACAAATTATGTATGTTTCTGCAAATCTTGCTTTAAGGGAAATGTGCCCTTTTTCACTTACTGTATTGGCACTAAGGTCAGTTGTCTGCATTAGTATTTCTTAGGCCATGTGAAACCAAATTAATAAGGCGTCTGACTTATATATGTAATTTATGTGTCTCACACTTCCACGCTTTCTCTCCTCTCTGGTTGAGCGATGGGCCCTTAGGGTCAAACTGAAAGTGTCATGAATTGCAAACATCCACATAAAACGAAGAGCACAAGGTGCTTTATCATTTGCTTTAGAGCACTTTTTTCACAGACAATGCGCTCTGGTGAAACTGGCCATCAGGGAAATCATTTTCCGGCATAAAATTAACCAAATCAATGGTGCTCTTCCAGAATGGGACGTAACTTCTTTTATAGACCACTCCCATGGGCCAGGTAGGGGAGCCAAACACATGGCTGTCACTTCAGGCACTTTACATACTTTAAAAACATGCATTCATCACCTGCTTCCGGTACATGTCAGCGTCTGTCATTGTGGTACATGATCCCATAACAGCCAGGCTAAAAGGAATACGATGCCCTGAATGCTTGTTTTTGCCTACGTTGCCTAATGCACGTGCTTTATCAGGACACAGCATCCCCCTCAGCATGTACCCTTCCTCTCTGAGACATTTGCATAACCTTGTTGTGAGAAATGCTCCTTGGAGACGTACAGAAATGCAATCTAAACACATTAGCATACTAAATTGGATTCACACCTCTTGTTAGCAGAGACAGCATGTGCAAGTTGCGTCGTGTTCACCTGTTGTGTTCCGCTATTACAGACCACTCTAAACATGAAGAAAAAGCAGAGAATGGCAGTTGAAGGCAAGAACAGGTCAAAGAAAAATCCTGAGAGGTGTCTTTGTGCCACAGGTGGTTGAGCTTGAATAAATTGCAATGTGGCGGCCGCATTTGCAAATAATTGTGCAGTCAGGGTCTCACAGAAGGCTGTTCCAAATCAGAGCGAGTTCAGCAAGAGGTTAGTCACCCGTAACACAAGCACGCCTGATGGGAATCTTGATTCATTCCGACCATTTTCTTGGCAGCCATCGCGCAGGAAGCCTCACGCATGTGGCAGCTAAATGGCTCTGCGTGCTTCTGCCTAAAAGCCCGAAAATGACTTTAAGCTCAGTACCCCCAGTCAAGCCTGAAAAACTTTCTCACAGACTTCACAAACCTCACCAATGCTCTATCCAGTGAGATGCTATGATAATTAACTGTGTGAGAGGTTTGGTGCTGGAATGCACAGGTGAAATGCCTCACCTGTGTCCTTCCCTTGACTAAGACACTTTTAATCAAAGCTGTCCAACTTCATCTGCGCTTGGCTGCACCTCCAGGGGAAGTCATGCATCTTCCCTGCCCGCTCCTCGGAGAAAACACAAAAGCAGCGTGGGCTCTCTGTTCTTAAGTAATAAATCGCACCTTAATATATGTGACATGGATGGAGCAACACCTCTCATCAGGCACATCTGCCAAGTTGGGATGTTTACAGAACACTCGGTTTAGTTGGGATTGCTTGACCTTCTCACTTTGCCTTGGACCTTAAAGGGGCAGTGACCATGCGAAAGGTCAGATAGTTCTGTTGTCATTGCAAACATGATTTTCTGATCCAAAAATGTTTAATGTGAGTAATCTGAGTAATTAATTTAAAAAGGGTATCTGCTGTGCTGCTGTTGTAATATCTGTTGTAATATTAATCCCATGGGTATTACATTTCACAATCACAAGCACCACCTCGGACAAGCATTTACATTTTTTACATTTTTAGGCATTTGGCAGACGCTTTTATCCAAAGCGACTTACATTGCATTATACTACACATTGAGTATGTGCAATCCCTGGGATCAAACCCATGACCTTGGCGTTGTTAACGCCATGCTCTAACCACTGAGCTACAGGAAAGCTAGCTCAACAAATACAAACCCTAAATCATTCGTTTGTTGTAAAGAGTCATAAAGCTATCTTTTTTTATAAAACTGATAGTGCTTTCTCCCTTGATTATGATTGGTTGAGCTGCATCAGAGCTGTTGTAAATTACTCTATAAACATATACCTGCAACCTCATTACATCAAGATTACTGTGCCACTGCTTTTTGTTGCTGTATACGTGTGCTGCTTGGAAACCAGCAAGGAAGAATATTTACTTCAAGGAAGAATATTTTTTTGATCAATATCATTACATTTTTGTTGCTGGGTGTTTATTTTATAAAACCTTCATGTTGTGACTAACAACTAAATTGATTGTAAATCTCAGTTTCTTGGGGCTTATTGCTTTAACTACCCACACTACCCATTGTAATGATTATGCATACTTGTGTACATTTTCTGTTTATGGCAGTAGTAATGTATCAAATGATGATCAAATGATGGCTAATGTCTTTAAAACGAAGGCAAGGTGAAGTAAGTTAGATCCTAATAGTCTAATTGACCTAAAAAAAGGCCATGTATGCACCATTACCTAATTAGCATAAAAACAATGCAGACAGTACATGCAAATGAGCGACACGTTAGTTGCCTCTTAGTCAATTACCCCCAATTGTCTGTTGGATCTTTTACCAGAACCAGAAGAAGCTTTCACCACACTAAGCAGGACAATGACCTATATTAATGACCTGTGACAAATGATGTCACAATGATACTTTATCGGGCCTTTAGGAATACCTCTTTTAAAAGCCTTGAGAGTTATAACTCAGTAATGTGTTCAGACAGTGAGGCAGGCATGTGTTTGGCTGGTTAGCCATGTGTTTTGGCTCGAATCAAACAAATGTTCGATTTGTTTGTAATGTTTTGAAGATATAGTGTACAAGTTGCATGGATTACTTTTAGTTGTATGGATAACTGTACATAAAACAAAGTTTCTCTTTTGTGTTCCGTTATTTGAGTAAATGATGACATTTTAAATTTTCATGCATCTCTTAAATATTTATAACAGCATCATGTTCCTCTTGTCAGAGAGGTGTGTGAAGTGCTTCCAATTTGCACCTTTGCTTTCGGTTTTGCCATTAGAATACAGATGTGAACCTCAGCATTGGGATAATGGATTTCTTTTATTAGCAGTTGGATGTTGAAGCTTTAAATGACTGATGGATGCCCAGACTGTCATCAGCTGATTGTTCTGCATGACACAACACAACAAAAGGAAAATTGCATTGCACCAACTAGCCCATTTCATGTTAATAAACAAATTAAATGGTGAAATTTGAAAAAAGGCGTAACAGCACCAAAAGATCCCATATATTTGTTTTGCCACAGCCAACGCAGCGTGCACCAATGAAATATTGCAAAGTCATTATACGCACGGGATTGCTTTGGAATCATAAATGTGTAACAATAAGGGGAACGAGATTGAAATTGAAAAGTTTTTTAAGGGGAAAAAGGGCTGCTGTCATAAAATAGGCTATAAATGCACTGTAGATTACTGCTATAGGTGAGGGGGGCATGTGTTTGGCTGGTTAGTGTCCGAAATTGGCCCCTGCTGGTAGATATTGTGCCTTTACACCATTATGGTGTGTTTTCTCCATTGGTGGCCATTCAAACGTACCTACATATTCCAACTGAAACGTTACATTTCATTATATTATAGTAGACCAATTAGCAATTTTTGGAAGGACTCTCAGGAGTAGAAATAGACATGTATTATCCATGTCTGCTAGCTTTGATATTACAACTCTTGGAGATGAATGGCAATGCTAGTGGACAGCTCTCTCTCCAGTTATTAAAAAAATGTAACATTTTATAGACAACAGACCCAGTCACGCTGGGGGGTTGAGGTGTGTTCTAAAGTCATCATACACACGTAATATTTGTTATATTCCTTAAAGTGCATAAGGAAAAGAAATAGTTCCTCATGTAAAATTCATGCAACAGTTTGCCATTTAATAAGACTGATCATGATAATTAGGCCCCTGAATGGGAGTGTTTTCGTTGGTAATTGCAGATTTACTCAATGCCACCTGACATGTCTCTCAGCAAATGGGTATGGATGAGCCCTCACAATATCCGCATGAATAAACAAAGGGGCCTAGCCTAGCCCCAGCTACAACTGCAGGAGAGGAATGCAGCTGAGCAAAATTCCCCTGCATTGCATCGAATTTAGACTCAATTAGACTCCAGTATGATTTGCTGTTTTGAGGACAAATTCTTCTGCCTTGTTTCCCAGTGGCATCTGAAGTGTGTGGCACTTGCAAAATAATTTAGTTTAGCAGCTTGTCATGTGTGGCACTGTGGAGAATTCCCTCTCTGCATCACCAGCAGCTACTGGGTCTGCCGTACCATACCACCTGTTTGCAATGATTCCTCAGGATTTGTTGTGCTGATTTGTGAATTCATATCTGTCTTTTAACAATCATATCTCTGTTGCACTTTAGCATGGTCATAGACTTTAGTTCTTGATAGTAGTGTTCATCTGTTATGGTTATAAAGGCAATTTGATTTTGATACATATGGATTTGTGTATTAGATTTACACAAATTATTAGAATTTTACATTACATATATTAATGAATTTGGACGCTTATACTTGCACTGTATTCCATGTACATTTTATCACTGTGTGGTCCCACAGCCATCACCTACCAGTTGAGCTACTGAAACTATAGTGAATGTTAAGGCAGGGTAGGCGGTCATTTCTAAAAACTTATGCTTATTGATTGTTATGCTGGTTAAAAGTCTCTTCACATCTTGATAGCAATCACTAAGTTCCAAAAATATTTATATATTTCTTCTTTTACAACAATCACTCATGGTTTAACTATGGTAAAAGTATAGTAACCATGGTTTTTCACTGCATTTATTCCCATTTATATAACCACAGTTTTACTACAAATACCATGTTAAAACCATGGTTGCTGTAGCAAAACCATAACTATAAACAATTAGCTATAGTAACCATGGTTAATTTTCTTCGGTTTGAGGAGTGCTCTGAAAGAAGGGTAGAATCTTATGCTTTCAAAGCTGGCTTGCTATTGCTAGCATCTGCTAACTGCCTACCCTACCTTTAACTAGTAACATGATTCATGTGTCAATGTTTGACAACCAGAACATGCCCACAGATGTTTTAGGTTTGATATTTAATCATTTAGAACCTCAAAAATATTTTTGTGAAATGTTTTGCATAAACGGTTAACTTTTTAACCTTTACTGTCTTTTCTTTAAGGTTATGGTAAGGTAAGGTTAAGGTTTTGGGACCATACAGTTTTCTCATTTATAAAATGCCTATGGTTGATTCTCTGTTGATCGTAAGGTCAAGAGCCACTGCACTAGATATATAGCGAGCAGTGTAGTTCATGTGAGCGATGTAATTTATCACAGGTGTACAGTTCTTTAGGCCTAAGTTAAACCTAAAAAGCATCTACACAAGTCCTAAAAGAAAAAAATGAGCCTGGTGTACAGGAAGCACAAGTTTCCTGTCACAGGCTTTAATTAATGAGTTTGGTCTTTCAAAAACCAACTGGGAAGATGCCAGGGTGGAATTTCGTGTAACAGGGGCAGGTGTGAATAATGTGCTGATCCAACACCTGCAGACCAAGATATTTGCTGCTGTCCTCTGGAGTCAGGTGCAGCAGAGCTAATCGCTACCAACAAAAGATCACTTCACAAGAGCTTTACTAAACATGAAACCAGAAACGTGTTGATTAGAGTGTAAGTTCATACTGTCTGTCTGAGGCTGCATCCTTATTTGCATACTATCTGTACTAAAATGTACTCTAGGTTAGGATTTACATTATAAATTACAGTACAATCAAAGTAGTAAGCCAAAAAGTGTCCTTATAGTGTATTTTCAAAGTGTGCATCTGTGCAGTGCTTTTCTGGTAACATTACCCACAAACCTTTGCGTTCCAGAAGAGTTTTTGATGATTTTCTTTTGACTTTTGAATTGTAGAGCAATGTCAAGCAATGAGCCCTCAAAGCTGCCCACAGCAGTTTTACAATGCATTTACCTACAAAGTCGCTGTTGATCATTTTTATGTGATCATTTTTTTTTAAATATTACACATAAAATACATGACAGATATTACTGAAATGGCGCAGTGAGAAATGGCACCTGTCTCTGTGACAGCCGCAGGCTCTGCAAACAGCATAAAGCAATCTGAGGGCAACCCACGTGTGTTAGCCAATCCAAAAATGTACATTTCGCTGCCTGCACTCTAAACTTTGCATAAACAAAGTTGTATCTTCGGGGCCTGCCACAGGCACACACTTTAATGCTCGGCTCCCCTTTGGTGTCACACCCTAATATATGAGGTGGGCTACACATGGACTGACTTGTATGTGTCTTTCTGTTGTTTAGGTGTCATGGGGGAGTACGAGCCCAAAATCGAAGCACACTTTCCCCAGACGGTACTGGCAGCAAAAGGGGTCACAGTAAGACTTGAATGCTTCGCCCTTGGAAAGTAAGTATGCATGCATTGTGTCCCATCCACTGTGCCATTATCTTCTATCTCTGAATGCCAAGATCACCTCAAGGTGTCTTTTCATCACATAAAAGTGTACCATTCTCCATCGTCCCCTCTGAAACACCTCTTTTACTGTTGGAATCATTAATAATCATAATTATGACCAATTTAACCAGTCAAACTTTTCTTTGGCAGAGCCGAACACTTACTCCTGAGATGAAACTGTGGCAGAAGCATAGCTATTTTTACACCTTACTCCTGTCTGCTCTTAAATGAGCTCTCCACAAGTATTGAACTATGCCCATATCTGATATAGTGGCGATTTTGCTCTGATTGGTGTAGAAACAGCACTGGGATTCGGCCCTAGGAGTCGTTTGTTCTGGTAATAGTTGAACAGGGAGGCAGAGGTGAGGGCCAAGGGTTGCGAGAGGAGATAGAATGAAAGTCTGGGCCTGTCATTGCTTAGAGGATGCTTTTAATATCTGTTATGTTCACATTTGGCCAAGGATAGCACGGTGAAAAATGAAAGTGGCCAGTACAGGCCTACTGCTGGAAGGCAGAATAGCACTTTGACATTAAGTCAGGGCAGCACACTGACTTCAAATGATGAACTGGACTTTATCCATACATGCTTAAAATGTACCTTGCCGCCTGCTGCTTTCTCATACATAAATAAATAATGTGAAAAACTTTCTCTATTTTTTCCTGAGCAGTGTTATCTGCCATAACTTGGGGTTATGTATGTTTAGTAGTGAGAAGCAATTGGGATATTGTAGGATATGACATGCTAACCTTTATGTAGGCTATTCAATTTTCTAGTATTTTACTGTGTTAAGTACATAAAGGCACTATGCTGGGTAAGCTGTTATGTAAGTGTTATGCAGTTTCCTTGCGCAATACAAGATTCTCTTTTAAAGAAGTGAAATCAAAGTGATTCCTTTATTTCTTCTTTTTAGCTTTTATTTATTTTTTTAATCAGTATTATTTACATTCTGTAGAATGTATTATGACATTATGCATGAAGTTAAATTCTGCATTTTAAAAACATAATCTGGTGTCATCGTTCTGTAATTTTATTTGCGTTCGTTATGCAGAATGAATAATTCAAATGTGAAGCCCTATCAAATGCAAACACCTTCTAAGCCAAAGCGCTCTAAGGACCCGGTAATTGTTTACAGTGCCTTCAAGGACCCCTTTGTGAAGAAATGTCGTTTACAGTTAATTATCCACATTAGAATAATAAGTCATTATTTAAACGTAGACATTGATCTATGTATTCTCGTTGGCTCCTCCTTCTTAGATCAATTCAACTTTACAGACTCTTGCCTTCTTAGTGAATGCAGAAATCGCCCATATCTCACCAATTGGCGCTTCCTCCAGTCTGGGCTAATTAAGGGCTGATGGCTCTGTGTCTGATACTGAGGGCTCCACTGAACTTCAAGCCTGCCCAAACCCCCTCCCAAATAAATGATTTATCAGGATGGGTTATTAGAAAATGCCAGTCTTTATAATGAAACAAATTAAAGCAGGAATTGATTTTAGTCTCATGCTGTCAGTCAGCGTGTATGACAACCTAACAGTTGGAGAGACTAAGGGCTTGTCTTTGTGTGGGGGGGAACGGGCCGAAGTGTTTATTGTCGACAGCACAGGCTGTCTGCTGTGATTTCTTTCAGCCACTACATTGTACTGGGCAGTTTCAAAGGCAAACTGCCAGCTTATAATGGTGAATGCATCTGGCTTTGTAAATGTTACCAGGGCTACAAGGTTGGCCTGCTTTCATGCACTCTGACAGGTGACAGGTAGGTATAACCTTCCTGTAAGGTTCTCACACCATTTAAACAATAATGCTCAGACATTTTGTTGTCACTGAAATGAAAACGATAGAGTACTTAATGACATCAGCTTGCTGTGTTAGAAGCCTGTAGGCTGTGACTACATTCACAATGTAGTCTTGAGTGCTTTATTACTTTTATAGAGTCAAATAGAAAGTTCTGGTCCTGGATGCTGATCAGTACAGCATTCCAGCTGATATCTTCTAGCGCAGTGGTTTCCAGCTGGTTTTGCTTCAGGTCTCAGACCCAACAATATGTAAATAATAAGCATGACACAGGCTGATATGGCAGGCTGACAAATTTTCAATATATAAACAGCAGTTTTATTTATAAACATGGGTTTTATTTACCAATGAAACAAAAAGTGGGCCAAATAGTGGATTAATATTAACCATTTTACCAAATGACAGATGAGTTTGGTCTAAAATACCATCTAGTTTGATTGGATGCACAGCATTTGATATGAACAACTAAAGATATGTTATTTATTTTCTATCTTAACTGTGCGTGATTATATGGTTAGTTGCTTTTTATTCTTTGTATCCAGCATTGTTTTGTTTATCTATTCTGTCTGCGACTGTATTAAAGCATATTTGCAACCATTTGTTTGGGCCACTAGAACCAAAGATGTCTTGGTCTCTTAATAAGTTTCCTCAATAAAATTATGTTTTAATGAACTTTGTACTTTTTATTTTATTATGTTTTTTATTGGTTGTTTTACAAAAAACAATAAAGCGCTGGAGGCCATGCTATGTTGTGAACATAAAACATTAACAACATATATTTTAATGAAATGTTAATAAGCACATCCGCTAGGTTAATATTTGCCTGTATTATACTGTACACAGTACAGCACACAGTACACACTAGCTGGTGAATGCGTGCTTCACATCATAGCCGTTACTATATAGTGTATTTAGCACATATGGAAAGCTGTACTGATAAATCAGCATGGGAACTATTGGTTTAATAAAAGTAATGCAGTAATGCACAATGCAAATATAATTTAAATGTGATGTTTACATGAAAATCACAGTCCTGCTATCTCAGACACTATAAATGTTTGTTCCCTAACTTAAACAACCCTGTGAGCTTTATCACAGACTCATCATAATCTAACCTGACAGGTTAACGCATAAATGTCCCGGGAAGATTTAAATGGTGCAGAGGAAAAGGAGACCTCAGAAATGTAACGGTTTTATCGGGAGACCAGCAGATGATTGATGGAAGCGCTGGGGTTTTCCTGCGCATCACATTTCCACCGTTGGAAAGCTGTGAAATGGAGCTGTCAGTGCGGAGTAGTGCTGATCATGTCTGATAGAGCGGGTTATCTGCGTGCGGGCGGCACACCTTGCAGGTCATATCACACACCCGCTGCAGCCGCAAATAGGGATAGATGGCAGTGTACAAATACTGCTTATCTGCACAGCCATCAGAACATTTATTGTCTTACTCAGTACACAGACACTTACAGAGGACTTTGCCATATCAGATTGTCCTCTGTGTACTTTCAAAAAACCTGCAGTATCAGTTGTACAAATTAATGCAGCTATACAGCTACACATTTTTGGGGAAGTGAGACAGAGGGAATTGCTTTAAGTGTTTATTTTTTCAACTGATAGAGCATTGCGCTTGCAACGACAAGGTCATGGGTTCGAATACTTGTAAAATGTATAAATTTAATGCATTGTAAATCACTTTGGATAAGTGTGTACCACCTCACCTGTCATTGGTTGAACAAACAGAAAGTTTCGCCCCTAACTTTGGTTGCACAAATGTTGCTATGTTTTGGTCTTGATGCTTGAAATAATGTGTCACAGTACAGTTGTATTCTGATGTTACATGTAGTAATTATACTTTTCAGTTGGCCCAAAAATCATTTTAATTCTTTGACAGCCATTCAAAAATATTACTGTATTCTGATAAAATAGCTTTTAAACAACATACAGTATAAATCACACAAATCATTACTTTATAGTATAGTAGATGTTTCACCAGTGTCTGCTGGACTAGCTGTAAGCACCTGCCATTGAGAGCCTATCACAGATATTATAGAGCTCCTTGGCTCAGACTGGCTTACAGTTGTCTCTCCACATTATACTGAAATTGGAGAAAGTATTTTAACTTTATTTTAAATATAGTTTTCTTTTATATTTTTTTTTATGTTCTCAGTCCTGTCCCCACGATCACCTGGAGGAAGATGAGTGGAAACATTCCAAAAAAAGCCCGTCTGCGCAAATCACAGGCTGTTCTTGAGATTCCTAACATCCAGCTAGAGGATTCTGGGAGTTATGAGTGTAAAGCTGAGAACACCAGAGGAGGCACAGCCTACAGAGGACATCTGCAGGTCTACAGTGAGTACAAGTCTGTTTCTGAACCACACACCAACAGCTTTAAAGCTGAAATGAGAACTCTGCACACTGTGTGGGTCGCACCTCAAACTCACGGCATTGATTAAGCCAGTGTTGCTGTCTTGAACTGTTCTGAAAACATAAACATACAGATAAATATTATGATATTAACTTACTGGTACAGGAAATAATGCCTAACCTTAAGCATTAAGCTTCACCCTGTAACACATCCCACACTGCTTATGCTACAGACATAAGTAACACCTGAAATTGTGTGGCCTATTGAGAAGAGGTGTGATATTTCTTTTGTAAGTAACTAGACTTGTGATTATCTGCATGGAAATGCAAGAATGTAGCCTTTAAAAATAAATGCTATAAAAGACTTAAAGGTAGTGGGTCACAGTAGCAAGGAAACAAACTCCGTTGGGTCCATATCTGATTAGGTTTCTTCATAAATTATTCTACTGGGCATACGTTCTCTCCGTTAGCATAATTTTGACTGGCCTTTATGACACAATGTATAAATTTAGGCAGAGCCGGCCAGCTTTTATCAAAGTTTTGCGGGGACAAAATTGCCGCGTTCTCAGAAGACTTTTGTCCAATTAAATTTTAGGGTCTATTTTAACATCATTCGTGCTTGTGCTGCTAAAAATGCTGTATTTTTTGACCCAGATATTTCCCCTGACCCAGGCTTTCCCCTGGCTTTGATAGGGGTCTTATACAGCCGTGTTCTCCATTCATCTTTCCCAGGCTCCTCTGCTTATCCGTTCGATAGAGGTTCTGACTTAGATGAAGTGTGCTTTGTCATAAAAGTAAGTGTATCAGTAGGGCCCAAGATAAATGTAGTGTCTTAGTGATTTTATGAAAACCTGGATTTAAGAGGTTTATGACTGTCATAGGGACCTGTGATTCACCACATTGTCTGGCTGAACAAAGCCTGAAAAACAACAACAGCTGTTTGTCTTACCTATCAGAACAGTGTCAAAAAAGTGTCTTTTTGTGTTCTCTTCATCAGCTTTTCGGACTGTGATTAAATATGCTGTCACTTTTCTTGCATTTTTAAATTTATTTAATCCCTTTATGTGTCAGTCAGATGGCTTTTTCTGTCTAAGTGGCTGGTTCTTGACCAGTTTATGAAAAGTCATAAGGAGAACTGTCAGTCTATGTGGCTTTTTTTTCTTACCATTTTAAAGGTATTTAAAGGTATTTTTGCTGGTGTTTCAGGAGAGGAATAATCCATTGCCATTGCAAATGCCATTGCAAATGATCTAATTAATTCCTGATTAATAAAATCAAGTCCCGCCTTACATTTGTTTCTCCTTTAAATAAACAGCGGAAATGGTTAATTCATTGTATGGAAGTCAGCCAATCATAACTGAGGTAATTTACATAAACTAAAAGTTTACATAAGGAGATCTTCACACTATAGCACCTAAAACAGCTAGTAAATGATAATGACAGTCAGTAAATGATAAACTGTCATTTATAATCAAATTTTGGTACTAAAAAATTATTAACATTCTATGTGCACGTATAAGTGAAATGCTACAAAAATGTGGAATATAACCCCCTTTAACAAACTTTAAACATTCAGTTTCTCTTTAAAAAATGTGTGTCATGCTGTTACTCCTGCCTATATCTGTTAAGCAATCAAACTTCACTTTATAATGCCGCAGGGTGTCAGACGTTCAGCCGTCACCTGCTCAGTGTATTCCAGGCATACATTAGCTCATACAGTTTGCATGCAACAAATTCATTCGGAAGGCTCTTTTCTCTGGCTTGTATGATTGAGGGCTCGTCCTTTGCGAGATACTCTCCCAGAGCAAGTCAGACGTAATTTTTGCGTCACGTGCAGAGGCCAGGGATCAACATGTGCATTATGGGTAAGAGTTGAGCAGTGTGGGGGCCCGCCTGCGGGCAGGGGAGCGCATCCTCCTCAAGCCTGCATCCATTATTTTTTCCACCAAGGGTTTGCAGTGAGGGATGGTGGTATGGATAGAGGTAGGCAATCATTTTTATTACCATGTCTGATAGCTGTAGCTCAAGGAGCCTTTTCCAGAGGTTACCTCTACCTTTTATTCTTCCCTCACTCTTTCGAAATGGGAGCAAGACGTTCTGTAAATTATCCAAAGCAAAAGGTGACATCCTGGACCCGACCCTTACAGAGGAGTTTTATAGGGCTCATCCCGAGAGGTCGGCCCCTAGACTACGAGGAAGACCCCGGTGTCAAAAAATCTCAATGGGAGCAGTATTGAACTGGACAGGCAACCTGCTGTGGTCGGCTGGCTAATCGATTTGTCCTACAAAGAACCTGCTATCACAGTACTGGTTATTTTTCACCCATTGGCACAAAATTGCTATGCAAATAGGGGCCAATAAGGTCCACCTTGTACCTAAAGTTCATTATTCATTAACAAAATAATACTAGACTGTTACATTTTCTAGAGAAAATATACATGGTTCTTGCCCTGGTGTTAGCGTGTTATGGGTTATGGGTTACAGGAGCAAATTATAAGTCACGTTGCTGAGAAAAATAATGGTACACATCTTCCTAACAAGCTGCATGATTTTACATATGGTTCATGTCTGCAGCACAAATGAGTTACTGTACGTACTTTGTTCAAATCCTCAAATCTAGAAATCAGAAATAATAAGCAAGCATCACGAATTACATTAATCTATAGTTTTGTATAGAATAATGTAAGACCAGCATATGTTTCTGCTCAAATGGATTGCAGAATTTTTTGTGCAAGGCATGCTGGGTAATAAAAGTTTGCTGTTTTAAAACATTTTCTGCTTCTCATTCTTAATGAAAACACTCACTACTAGTTCTCTCATACATATTTGTTACGGAGGAGGCTCCCGCTCCGCCTCCTCCGCGCCACCAGAGGAAACCATCTCCTGAGTATTAGTTCTAATTCGGACTACAGTTCCTAGGGGCCCCGTATCTGGGGCTGACTACTTCCTGTCTGGTGTACCTGCACGCAATCAGCAGCCTATTTAAACACTGGACTTCTGTTACTCTGTGCGATGTCTTGTTTTGCCCCGTCTAATGTTACAGAGTGGTTTTTTGTTACTGTCTACCTGGTTACTATTGGATTGTTTATGGTTTTGATTGTTTGCTGCCTGCCTTTGGACTCTGATTTGGATTACGTTTTTGGATTGTTCACTGCCTGCCTTTTGACTCTGATCTGGATTACTGTTTTGATTGTTTGCTGCCTGCCCCGACCATTGCCTTTTTACACGTTTACAATTTTTGCCTTATCTCCATTGCTCTGTTTGCCAGTATTGAACTATTGTCTGTTTGACCATTCTCTAATAAAATACACAGCAGATGGATCCATACAACTCTGAGTTTCCGTTACAATATTCATATGGCAAAAAGGGCTGTGGGAAACAGGATACTTGCAAACCGCAGCTGTGCATGGTGTTAACAAAGTTTTATAATGTAGGAAAGGTTGAAGCAACAGTTGGATGTCAGAAGTATTTAGTGACCTAAAACTACAACTGTCAGTCATAAACATTAAAGCTGAGTTAGAAATGTTTTTTCCCTTCTTTTAAAGCAGTTTTTTGTCTTATTCAGAAATGAATGTAGTCTTTTGAGGACAGGTCTTGTGCTAGGTTTTGACAGAGGAACTTGTAAGAGTGATAATGTTTTTAATGAGTGTTTATAAAACAAACCTGTATAGAAAACTGTGTGTGTGCAGGGGTTAATCTAGGCTGTGTGTCTTAGTTTTTTTATGGCCTCTTGCGATCACAGATGAGGAGGCAGTATTGTGTATGATCTCTATTGAATGGGTGGGTGACAATAATATATTAGGGAAATCGTGGCTGATCTCCGGATGTCAGTTGACAGTTGTGTGCATTTTAGATGGAGGAGGGTTGACACTCATTAATCATCACTAAGTATCAGTGCCCATACAGTACACATACAGTGGAGTCCAAAAACTGTTAGTAAAAATGCTTTTATAGTATTTTGCCATTGTCTAATTTAGTACTGTTTTTTTCTAATTACACATTTTAAGGCATTTACAAATAAGCAATTCAAGTTAATAAGTTGAAAAATGCAACTAAATTTTAGAATCGTTTTATGCAGGCAAAAAAAATCTCTGGCTTTTGGACCCCTGTGTTTCACAAAATGCTGTAAAAATAAACATTGCTGAAAATGATGGCCAGCAAGTAGAAATCTGAAGTGCCAGCCTGTCATCAGAAGACAGCCTAAGAGTGGAGCCTTACTGTTGCATGTGTTCAGTCTTTGGTGTGTGCTTCTCAGCTCAGCCGCAGTGGATCAGCATGATAAATGACACTCAGCTGGACAGTGGAGAGCAGCTCCATTGGGAGTGTAGAGCCACAGGAAAGCCCAAGCCCACCTACCGCTGGCTGCGCAATGGAGAAGTGCTCAGCCCACAGGTACACACACTACTGTAACACACTTCACAAATGCAAATAAGCTATTGCTGATTTGTGATATAATGCAAATATCAGAAATAAGCTCCCTTTAATATCTCAGTTCTTTCAACTCAATACCTAGCTAGACGCTTATGTAGGCAGCATTTTATGACATCACTCCTCAAGCAAAGGCGAAATAAATTTGCTTCCTTCCAAAATATTGCCTTGTGGTGAAATACAAGGCAGCATCACATAATTATTTGCAAAGAAGTCAATCCCATTATGCATTTTAAAAACTGTGCCCTGGACAGCATATTGCATGATTGCAGATCATGCAGAGTTACCAAAGTCTTCAATCAAATCAGAAATTTTAGTAGAACAAACATTTCTCATAAAATTTTCCAAGTATCTGACCTACGCCATTCACAGCTAATTTTAAAGGTATAAACTTTTACCACGTCAACAAATGTTTCTACTTTCTTTTATTTTTATCTCCTATGGGATTTAAGCAGAAACATATGAGTAAAGTTAGACTGAGATCTTTAGCTTTTCTCAGGGACACATTTATAGTGACAGGATTTATTTGTGAGTATAATGCATTAAACATCATTAAGTGGTAAAATAACAGAATTCCTAGGGTAACATTGCTTTTTACTTAGAGACGTCTGATGCTGCAGTCACTCTGGCAGGTGTATAACTGACATTAAGCAGGATGATTTGAGTAGCAGACTGTGGATGTGGTTGTAAAGTGATTCTTGTCATCCTCACAGAGCAGAGTGGAAATCGTGAACGGGGAATTGATCATTCACAGGTTACAGCAGGCTGATTCTGGAATGTACCAGTGCATTGCCGAGAACAAGTATGGAAGCATCTACTCTAGCGCCGAGCTCAAAATACTGGGTAACTGCATTTCTATTGATTTTCTTTTTTTAACCTGACTGAATTTTATGGGTTCAATACAAGTTAAGCTTTATGTACAGTATCTGCGACATAAACCCAGACAAACCTGTTTTTGAGTTTGTAAAAACAAACAAAAGTTATGCCTAAACTGTTGGGTGGAAAGTTAAATTAATGTTAACATACAAAAATGTGTTTTATTTAAATGGTGTAAAGTGGACAGTGTGAATGTAATGTATTTGCCTGTTTACGACCACCAGCAGGAATTTGTTTCTACAGTGAATGATTATTTTTGCTCTTTTTTTTTTGTCTGCCACCTTTGCAGTGTAACTATGGTTTTATTTTTCCACATACCTGTTGTTTTCTGCATGCACCGACAGTCAAAGGCAGTCAAAAAGTATACAAATGGAATAACTGATTTATTGAGAATGGGTAGACATTGTTAAAAAGGCTATTTAACCCCACAGGTAAAGCCTCTCCTTCTCTTTGTGAGCAAAGAGCAGGCCAGTTATTGACAGACAGATTTCAATCAAACACAATAAATAATCTACACAGCCTGAAAAAGGCATTGCAGAATGGCAACAAAGACAAAAAAGGCTTCACAGCAAATCAATTTTTGCCTCCTTTCATTTATTTTTCAACGGCAATGAAAAGTCAGCTGGCAGCACATTTGAGGAAGGACACAAACTTTTCTGATATCGAGTTAGGTGTCCACAAGGACTGGCTAAAGTGAAGACTTACACCGAGGGAGCTGTCACAAACAGTCTCACAGTACAGTGAACAAAAGCAGGCAAGATAAGAAAGAAAGAGAAAGGCATTGTGAGAAAAAAAATTGTTGGCTTGAGTTTGGTTTGTTTGTCTGGCACTATGTTAAAAGAACAAAAATGTCATTTATGAAAAGCACTAGTGTTTTGTGTCTCTGGACACCCAAGACCAGACAAAGGAGGGATGCACGCTGATATTGTATGTTTTTCTGGAGACCCCTTCATTTTCTCCTGTCAGCTTTGATTCTTCCACATGTTTGATGACCCATGTGGTCGGCCCAGTAGGCGCTTTCCTGTGGGTCATTTAGATTTAAATTGCTTGTTATTGTCTTGTTTGTTCATGATTGTTGTAACACAGGAGAAACAATGCCACGTGTGTATATATATATATATATATATATATATATATATATATAAGAGGTATATATATATCTATGGCATTGTTTCTCCTATATATATACACTATATACTATATACTATATATATACACATATACACACATAGGTGTCCCTGCTAACTAGAATATGAACATAAGTTCATAGCATGCAATTTTCCTAGTGCTGTGGCTCACTGAATAATTAACCTCGCTGGTCCATTTCACTCTGGCTGAAAAGTGCTTGTGTAGTGTTCTGGAGTGACAGTCCTAAAATGTTTTGGGGGATGTACTTGTGTCAAATCTGTGCCAATGGGGAGAGCCATCCTCTGTGACTTATTCGATTTTGTGTTATAAACACAAGCACATATTGCAGTGACATATTACATGGCTAACAGCAGCCTCATTCACATAAGACATAGCTGCAGGCTGAGTCAGGGTCCGGTGTGGCCCACAATTCGCAGCTCTGCTGTGTCGTTTATACCCTTGAGGGCAGTGAATTGGGTGGCTCTCTGTAAACCATCAGTGGGTCACAAAATGTGAAAGACCTCTTAGTATTTACAGCAAGAGATGCGTGTCAAAACTCCCCTTTGAAAACATATTCAGACACCCATAAATTCCATGAGCATAACAAATGATAGTTACATACATTTTCGACCACTAAATAACGGCTTTACATGCCCACCCAACCCTTAGGCTTAAGAACGATGCCCATTGGTCCAGACTCTCAGCATGTACCAGGGCTGGTAGCAATTTTCGTCCTTTGGCAACTGCTGAGATTAAAATGGTGTCTTTTCTAATGTTACCTGTAAAAACATGGTTCAACCTTGACTATCCACTCCTGATGAGATCTGTCAGCATGTAGCTACAGACCCCAGAAGACTCTAGCAGCTCTGCAGACATCATCACTTTTAGCCCGTATGTGTTTATCCCTGCTCTGTAGAATATCATCACAACACACACTCACAATATCTTCTATAGACACTGGAGAATGTGTGGTAGAAAAGCCCAGAGCTCTTTTTACAATCATGGACTGCAATATATAGGTATGGTAAAATGAAGAATTTAGGAACTGGCTTATTTTCAGTTCTCTTATATAAAAAACTCATTTTTTTATAGCAGATATAGGCAGATGTTCTATGTATAAGCTAAGAAATCATAATTATGATACAATATGCATTAAAGTGAATATGTGAATATGGATTCACTGGAATAAAATGAATGCGTTGGACAGTTTTTATTTTTCTGTTTCTCTTTTTCAGATGCCAACAAAGAGTTTGCTGTTTCCAACAAGATATATAATACTGTTAAATATGTCTTATGGTACTATTGTATATATGGTAATATTATATATGCTGTTTAATACATCTACAATCTACCAGACTTTTAACAGCAATATCTTCAAACACACTTGTCAAGAGCTGAATTATTTTTTAATTGTTTCGTCTGGGTTTTTTTTTTTTTCCCCTGGTGGACAATCATGCGTAACAACAAAAGCTGAAAATTATAGACCCATCACTCTCATCGACAGCAGTGCCATAATTATAGTCACCCCAAAAACCTGAATCTCACTTCAGAGTATCACATATACCCTGCCTGTGAGATGACTACTTGTTTAATTAATAAACCCCTTATTTATTCTGTTTTAGGTTCAGTTCACGAATTGTACAAAGAGCCAAGATAAATGGCGTCGCGTGAATACTAATGCATGTCATTAGTTAGCAATTGAACACTAGCGAGATTAAGTACATCTACTGAGCAAGAGTGAGAACTGCATTTGAATATAACGCATTTGTTATTTTGTACCCAGTTTGTAAGCTTGTACTTTGGTCTCTGAAGATGTGCAATGTGTGTGTGTGTTTACAAACAGCATCCGCACCCGTATTCAGCACCAATCCTGTGCGACTCATCGCCACTGTGGGAAAGGATGTCTCTCTGGAGTGCCGGCCGCGGGCGTCACCCAAACCGAGAATCACATGGAAGAAAAATGATAGGAGAGTCCAGCCAAGCCGAAGGTTAGTCTCAGTCCCAGCTGAAGCACCATGACCTGTCTGACCTTGCATTTTTTGCATGAAAGTGTGATAATTATCAGAATTTCCAAAGAAGCAGTGACAGGCAGCTCCTAAGGGTCTGTGTTCTTATTTGATTCCAATTAAATATGCATAAACACATGCATACATTTACATGAATCTTTATGCAGGGGTCTTTAATCACTGTTGTTGTCCACTGATTAGGGGACTCATGCTGGGTTCCTCTGTGCTGTGATGCAATGTGATGACAGGGTTACGTGCACTCACAGTTAGAATGCTAGTTTGCTCTGCAAGGTTGCATTGTGATTGATGCACTGTTGGTATCTTATTACTGTTGTGTATACAATGCATATGTGTAAAAAATGTGTGTGTGTGTAAACCACAAGGGTGGTTTACAAGGACACAAATGTGTACAATAATGTTAATAACGTTGTAAACATTTTCTTATGACACTTCCTTTGTCCTCATTAACCTAATGTCTTAATAACATACTAAATGGTATTTTTTATATATATATATATATATATATATAAATGACAAAAGTTCTGTAAGAGTTGTGTAGGGGTGTTAGGGGAAGCGGATAGAAAATCATCCGCTTCATAATCAGAAATTATCTCAGTATAAAAAAGTATCACAAAATATGTAGTATAATAAGTGTGTGTGTGTGCTTTATTATGTTAACATCTAGTTAAAAAGCCTGTTTATTGTTTGTCTGGTCATGTGATCTCAACATGGCTCAAAAGAGCGTTTTCTAAGAATATACGTTTTAAGACACACACCAGTTGTTTAGGAGTAAAATGTTATAAAAGTGAAAACAGTTACTTAGTGCACCTTTAAGCTGTTGCTAAGCCTTCTTCAGTTAAACTGGACATTATACACACTTGTTGTCAAAATTTAAGTGCACCAGTGTTCTTTATGGTGCTTACCAACATTTATTAAAGAAAGGGCACTGGTTCGCCCTTTAAATACTGTAAGAAGCTGATTTCAAAGGGAGTATGAAAGGATGAGATTTTAAAATGCAGATTAGAGCAGACATCAGGGTTCAATGTAACCACTCTGAGACAAGTTAATTTACAATTTACCGCTTTATTGTTCTGTTAAGGTCTTGTACACGTAACCTGACAAATCTCATTAAAACATAGCTTGCTTGAGTCATAATATTCCAGGCCCTGTAGCTCAGCCTCTGTAGCCAATAATTTATGCATCATTTTAGAACAGGAAAATGTGCGCTAGCTGCTGTACAGGTTATTGATGTCAGTCATAGTGAGTGACAGGTCTGAAATTATCAACCCCTGTTGAGCGCTTTCTGCTGCAAGTCAATATTAAAAGCAGATTTTCAGCCACAGATATATCTTTTATCTGTGCAAATAAATATTATCAAGAGTGCTTTTCTTTAACAGATATCAGGTACCTAAAAATGTTTTTTAAAGTGCTTTAGAGAAGAGACATAACAGTTGTGCCACTTTTGCACATTGTATTTTAATGCAAAGACATGTGGCTTGTTTTCTAAGCACCCACAATCCTGTTTAACCAGCATTTTTTTTATATTACTTAAATGAAAACATTGTTAATCTATGATAAATGCTAAATGCTAATTATCCTTACTGTACAATACATCTTATTGACATTCAAATATCTAGCTATTTGTCTGGCACAATTAGCAACAGTAAACAAAATATGATATTTTTACGATTATTTTAATAGGGCTATTTGAGTCAGTTGCTTGTAAGTTTCTGGGAGAAAATACCACAACTTGGCACCAAGTGATTTGTCACTTTTCAAATGTGTTTTTAGTACAAAGCTTATGTTGCTTAGGCTGTGATGCCATATGATGATTATGATGTCATAGGCTGTTAATGAACAGTTGGTGTTGTTAACCTGGGGGGGGCTTGTGTTTGATAAAAGTTGATTAACAGCTTCCGTATATGTGTCTGTATGTGTGCATTTATGCGCTTTGTAAGATGTTTAAATCTAATACATCTTCCCTCTTTACACACTTCTCGGTATCATCATACTGTGAATTCACACTTCGCTCGCTTCTGAACGTTGCGCTCCATTGACACTGAATGTGTGCTAATATACTCTTGCCAAGACTGTAATGGAACTAAAAACTTCATGAAGTAAAAGAGAACAAGGAAAACTGTAACTTTACTACAAATAGACCTGCCATCATTTGGTGTAAAAAACACACATATGTGTCAAATCTAAGTGTGCCATTAATTGCCTTATAATGAGAAAAAGTAGATCATAATATCAAATGTACTACAGGAATTTAGAGTGCTTCAATCACCTCCGTAATCTACTGCATATATCAAACACACCTCAAAGGCAATGCATTCTTATTAAAATTGCTAAAATATTAAAATCGTTCACCTTATATACTACTACTACTTTTAGATGTCAGGAAAAAGATGTGCACATTATTATCTAAAGAGAAATCCTTTATACGAGATTATATTGATGAGTCAAAAACAAAACTACATACATAACATTTCATAGCTACCTGCGGCAGAAGCTGTCAGTTATTTATTAATTTATTCAAATAAAACAGATCAATTAAACATAAAAATAAAACAGTTTAAAAAATAAAACTGTTTAAATTCAAAAGCATCAAAACTTTAAACAGCAGAAGAAAAATATTTTTGTCACAAAAATAATTTTGAAATTTTTTATTTATTTTTTGTTTTCTCTCAAAGGGAAAAGAGAGCTCCTCTGGACTCCTCTGGATATAAATTGTTGTGGGTTAAAATCCCCACTGTCTTTTTTTATATTTTTTAACATATTCCTGTTGTAGTTTTTACTTTTAAAAAGCAAACGAATATGCTTGTTCAAAGCCAACACAGATATTTTTCACTGTATAATTTTACGCTAATTCCTAACCTTTCCATGATTGCTCTAATTTTCATAACATGATGAAAATTCATGAACGATCTTAAGCCTTTATATTGCCTTTCATTAAGAATTTCACTCATGCTGGAGTAAAAACAAGGTCACAGAGACCTAACTTTGGTTCTGTAAATGTCGCAAAGCATTCTACCACCAAAAACCAAAAATACAGAGCCTTACTTATTAATAGAAACATTGCCTTACACACATTTACACACACACACACACACACACACACACACACACTTTAACAAACAGGTACCAGAGACCCAGAGTCCCCAGTTTGCCACATATTTATCACAGGCCAGGCTAGGTTACAAGTGGACGTTGTAAAATTATGTACTGGCTTTTTCTGCTGACAGTGGTGCTGTTGCAAAGCAGGCAATTTATTCTAAGAAATAGCCACTGGGATTTGTTCTCTGTTTAAATTGTCCTGCGAAATGGCTTCGCTAGCCCGTCTGCCCCAGACTGGCTGTAACGAGCAACCGCGCGGGTCTCGGCTCGGACCGCAGAGTGATGCTAAAAATGTCCACACACAGCACAAAGACGGGTCACACCTTGACATTCTTCCTCACTTCCCAGAGCTTATCAAGCTATAGTTCCATTCTCTCAAATCAATAATTCATAAGTAATGGTGTAACCAGTATTCAGGTGCAGTTTGCCCTTCCAACAGCTACTCCCCCGCAGCTAAAGATATAGTAGATTTACAAGAAAGCACTCTTGAGGTCAGCGGTGTGGTTTGTGAGACGCTGTATATGTGGAATTGTTCTTAAAGCGCCGCACATCACATTTGGAATGATGCTGTCTGCTCAGTGATAGATGTTTGTTTACAGATAGTGACTACTGATAGATGAGAGACTTCACCAGCCTGAGAATGCTTCGTTCTTTAGGTAACAAGGTGATGAATGGACTTTGAGCTTGTGTGATCTGATATATTGTGCGGCAAATTTGTCAGAGCTGAGCAATTTATTGTGTTTTCTGCTTTCGTGACATTGCAAGGGCAGATATAGTTCTTGCATTTTGCTTGTGCCTTTTGTATGCTTTGTTCTTTGGTGACGCTATATCTTTGTCTCTGACTAAAAGGTCAGTCATTAAAAGTTTCACAAGTTAGATATGTATTTTAAAGAGATTTTTCTGATATTAAAATACTTACATCTAACCTGGCTTAATGTGACTACAATAGAATGGTATTTGTAGTGTGAACACTGATTTTTCAAAACGTTGATGTTTGTTTTAAGCAGCCATTTTGGCTTAACCAGTGATGTGGGGTGCCAGAGGTTTGCTGTGCTGGTTAAAATTTCTTTGTGATTGTTAGAATGTTGATAGGGCATTTTTAGACAGGTGCTAGGGTGTTGTGGGTGGTTGTTGTTCCTTTCTGTTCAAAGTAAAAACAGTTACAGTGCCTTGCAAAAGTATTTATACCCCTTAAACTTTTCCACATTTTGTCACATTACAACCACAAACTTGTTTTTTATTGAGATTTTATGTAATAGACCAACACAAAGTAGCACATAATTGTGAAGTGGAACGAAAATGATACATTGTTTTCAAAATTTTAAGCAAATAAAAATCTGAAAAGTGTGGTGTGCATTTGTATTCAGCCCCCCTGCGTCAATACTTTGTAGAGCCACCTTTCGCTGCAATTACAGCTGCAAGTCTTTTGGGGTGTGTCTCTACCAGCTTTGCACATCTAGAGACTGAAATTGTTGCCCGTTCTTCTTTGCAGAATAGCTCAAACTCAGCCAGATTGGATGGGAAGCGTCTGTGAACAGCAATTTTCAAGTCTTGCCACAAATGCTCAATGGGATTTAGGTCTGGACTTTGACTGGGCCATGAATATTCTTTGATCCAAACCATTCCATTGTAGCTCTGGCTGTATGTTTATGGTCATTGTCTTGCTGGAAGGTGAATCTCCTTCCCAGTCTCAAGT
>JAZGTI010002712.1:19293-34791 GCA_036877585.1 Botia kubotai | reverse complement strand
CAATTTTCAAGTCTTGCCACAGATGCTCAATGGGATTTAGGTCTGTACTTTGACTGGGCCATTCTAACACATGAATATTCTTTGATCCAAACCATCCCATTGTAGTTCTGGCTGTATGTTTAGGGTCATTGTCTTACTGGAAGGTGAATCTCCTTCCCAGTCTCAAGTTTTTTTCAGCCACCAACAGGTTTTCTTCCAGGAGTGCCTTGTATTTAGCCCCATTCATCTTTCTATCAACTCTGACCAGCTTTCCTGTCTCTGCTGAAGAAAAGCATCCCCACAGCATGATGTTGCCACCACCATGTTTCACAGTGGGGATGGTGTGTTCAGGGTGATGAGCGGTTACTTTTCCGCCACACATAACGCTTTGCATTTAGGCCAAAAAGTTCAACTTTGGTCTCATCTGACCAGGATTTCTTGTGTCTTTCTTTCAACCATAGCTTTCTTCTTGCCACTCTTCCATAAAGGCCTAATTTGTGGAGTACACGACTTATAGTTGTCCTGTGGACAGATTCTCCCACCTGAGCTGTGGATTTCTGCAACTCCTCCAGAGTGACCATGGGCCTCTTGGCTGCTTCTCTGACCAGTGCTCTCCTTGCTTGGTCTGTCAGTTTAGGTGGACGGCCATGTCTTGATAGGTTTGCAGTTGTGGCATACTTGTTCCATTTTTGGATGATGGATTGAACAGTGCTCCTTGAGATGTTCAAAACTTGGGATATTTTTTATAACCTAACCCTGCTTTAAACTTCTCCACAACTTTATCCCTGACCTCTCTGGTGAGTTCCTTGGTCTTCATGATGCTGTTTGTTCAATAGTGTTCTCTAACAAACCACTGAGGCCTTCACAAATAAGGTGTATTTATACTGAGACTAAATTACACACAGGTGGACTCTATTAACTAATTAGGTGACTTCTAAAGGCAATTAATTGCACTGGATTTTATTTAGGGGTATCAGAGTACAGGGGACTGAATACAAATGCATGCCACACTTTTCAGATTTTTATTTGCTTAAAATTTTGAAAACCGTATATAATTGTCGTTCCACTTCACAATTATGTGCTACTTTGTGTTGGTCTATCACATAAAATCTCAAAACATTTAAGTTTGTGGTTTTAAGGTGAAAAAATTTAAAAACGTTCAAGGGGTATGAATACCCCAAGGCACTGTATGTAACCTTGGTTCTTTGAGAAGGGAACGAGACACTGCGTCTCATTGCTATGCCTCGCGGGCACCTGTCTACGTCTCCTTCAGACAAAGAAGCTGATGATGCGAATCTCATGAAGACATGAGATTCAGACACCGGTCACACTGAAGGCGTTCCCCTTAGCGTCAAGTCGTTCTCAGGGAACCGAGGTTACATATGTAACTGAGAGACGTTATCTTGCGACAGGCAACTACTTGAATGAATTGTAATTACTTGTTTCTTAGCTCAGTATGGGTAATTATATGATTTCTCAGTATAAATATTTGGTCTGTGTCAAGTAAATCCTGCCATAACACTTTATGTGTGTGTGTGTGTGTGTGTGTGTGTGTGTGTGTGTGATAAAGAGAAATAGATTTTGTTTTTAATTTTTTTACCACACAGGAAGTGAAGGGTTTCTCTGTGAATTTTCTTTAGATGCCTGTTGCACGTTGCATGAAGAAACAGATAGGCTTCGTTCAGCTTGTTGTGGTAAACAGATTTCAGGCATTTCTCCAGTGTAGCTTGATAGATCCAACATGACAGCAGCAAGCACATAAGGATATTATGACAACTAGATACAGAACAAGCTGATTTGCTAAATTCATTCTAGAAGGAAATAATAGCAAATAAGCTTGAATTTGCAATGATCTCTACAATGATATCTTGTTAAAAACCACAAACATTATCAGAGACAGTTGCTAGAGGGACAATGAGGATGCTTAAGTTTTACACAATAAACACCAAAAACGGGGACATATTTGTTATTTAGCGAAACATTGACTGTCCCAGGTAAACCATGGAATGTTTGAATAAGCTGGCATGTCTGCATTAGTTTATAAAAACAAAATGGACGGGAGAGAGAAAGAGCTGGTCGTTTCAGGTGATGACAGTGGATTGTATAGTTTGAAAAAAAGAGCTTTACTGTAAACCTGACACATTCATACAAATGTCACTCTGCCGATGTTTGTCTGTACACTGCCAAAACAGCACTCTGGTAATGTTTTGAATGGAGGATTCAGTAAAAGCCTCTGTTATTTTGGTTTTCTTTGTCATCTGTAGTTTTATGAGGGATATGGTTGTATTTTTAATTTGAATTTTAAAAGTACAGTTACGTAAGGCTCTTTCATGAACACCTTGGTATGTATCAGCCAGTTAGAATCAGTCATTAAGCCATGCCATGCGATAATGTATATTAACATATTGTTAATTTTCTGTTTTTTCTTTTTTCACTTTATTATGCGTTTCTTTCACGTGTCGGTGATGTTCTTTTTGCATTCTGCATTCTGGGTAAGATCAGATGTTTTAGTCATTAATTAAACAATAGATAATTATAGGACTGTAAATTAAAGCCTAGGTACTGTTATTGCAAGTTAAGTGCTCGTATCATCTCAGGCAAGGACAGGCAGGACCTACATTGCTAGGTATTACATGCTTGAGTCAGCACTTATTATACGTCACTTTGTGTCTGCAGCATTCGGTCAGAATGAATGCCATGACCCCGGAATTCCTATCAATGGCCAGCGCTTCGGAGAGCACTTCTTATTGGGCAGCTCAGTGTTCTTCACATGTGATAAGGGCTTCATCAAAACCCATGGATCAGAATCCATCACCTGTGTCATCCAAGATGGAAATGTGGTGTGGAATGCAGCCGTCCCTCGGTGTGAAGGTGAGAGGGCTTTAGTCCCCTCAGACATGATGAAAATTCACAATCTCCACCTTGCTGAAGATGCTGCTTTGTTTTTGTGCTCTCACTCCACCAGCTCCGTGTGGCGGACACCTTACGGCTCCTGTGGGGGTCTTACTATCCCCTGGCTGGCCCGGATACTACAAAGATTCCCTCAACTGTGAATGGGTGATTGAAGCCAGAAATGATCATGCCATCAAGATCTCATTTGACAGGTATTGATTGATATTTTTTTCCTTAAATCTACAGATGCTAAAAGCCATTCTGGAAACTTCAGCTGCAGTCTGTTCGATGCTGTCTCTCATAATTTTGTTCGTTAACCTCCATTTATTCCCCCTCATTAGAGCAATTCTGCTAAAGAACTTGGTCATAAGCAGATGTTCTACTCTCTCCGATTTCCACGCAGGTTTCAGACGGAGGTTAATTATGACACGCTGGAGATTCGGGATGGGCCCTCCAACTCATCGCCTCTGATTGGCGAGTACCACGGCACACAGGCACCACACTTTCTCATCAGCACGGGCAATTACATGTACCTGCTCTTCACCACTGACAACAGTCGTTCAAGTGAAGGCTTCCAGATTCGCTATGAAAGTGAGTCCACCGCTCATCTGTTTCTCTCATTTAAATGCAAAAATATAGTTTTCTCACTTGTGAAAAACATGCAGCCGTGAATTAGCAATAGGATGATATGATAAAATAACAATACCCACAAAATTAAAAGTGGTGAGGAACCCATGTGAAAAATTACATCTGTTGTGAAATAAAGTTTGCTTTTTTTTGCTTGTTTTATTATATGAGATGTCAACCTCAGAGTCTGTAGCACTGGGAAAGTGTAATGTTCAATGTAGGTCATGTGTGCCTCATAGGCCAGTCATAGGCTAACCCTGACATCCCTTACTTGCTGTACTATAGTCCGTAAATAGACACCAGTTTGACTCCAAAAGGATTGTTTAGTGTGATAAATGAAGATTAGAAGACAGACTGTAACAGCCTTATGTAAAGGATTCCAAGCAGTAATTCAGCATACTGAAAAAAAATCTGCATTACACATTGTTTTGCAGAGAGGGGCAAATGAGTCCATCTTGGGACACTAAATGTGATTCCATTAGCTGAAGAGATTAGAAACATACTTGTTCTTGTTATAAATCTAGCACATATATACAGTATATTCACGTTTCTGCTCGTTCTTTATTATGTAAATATGCCATTGTGTTAAATTAAGTCTATTGTAACTTTAATAAACTTTTCTTAAAAAATGAAAATACTGTTTTTGTAAAAAACAGTTGATGTGACAAATAGTCTCCAGTTGCACTTTATCTCCACAGTAATTGAATATCTTTATTATAATGAAATATGCTGAAACAGAAACTTGCGAAATGCGGGCAAGAGGGAGCATGGCGTTTTTTTCAACTAATACTTAAGATTCCCAATAAATCACCTCTGACATCATACCCGTAAACCTTATATCTCAGTGAAAACTCATTGGTGTTGGAGTGTTATTGTTTCTTGGCTCTTACAGATGACTATCACAGGCCCAAAAGTGGCCACATAATAGTGAATTCTTGTGAAAGTGACAGGTTGAAATATTCTTAAGATATCAGACTCCAGGGGGGATTGAGTGTAATAAAAAGTGCTGATGACTTTTACAAATTGCAAATATAGAACAGGTAGAGGGAAATGAAAATGTATTGGCTGAAAGAAGCAGAAAGAGTAAAAGAGCAGGGAGACAGCCCTCTGCCGATTTATACTGTATAAATGCTTCAGACACCATCCTCCTTTTAATTCAGACCCTGGAGGTGATTTTTTTTTTCTCACAGGCATTATGATGGAAACAGATTCCTGTTTAGATCCGGGGATCCCAGTGAATGGAAGGAGGTACGGGAATAATTTTGCCATTGGCTCCAGTGTGACGTTCAGCTGTGATCATGGTTACACTCTGAGTGATGAGCAGCCCATTGTGTGTGAGAGGAGCCATCAGTGGAGTCACGCGCTGCCCAGCTGTGATGGTAAACCATGCTCCCTCACTTCCTGTTCACTCTGTAGGAGCAACTCCTTCTCAACACTTAGCAACCACATTTTTGATAGCATGATAATAATTAACCTGTCGAAATAAACTGTGTTTTGGTAATGGTATAGCACAACAAAATACAAACCTTCATTGTTTGTTCTAGATAATAGTGCTTTGATTGAAAACAATATTGATGTCTTTTAAAAAAAGTTTTTGTGAAAAAAGTTTTTGTGAAAAGAAAACAACCTTTTGTTAGTACCTTATGCTAATGACTTTTTTAAAATTAATTTGACTGTAGCGGAATGACTTTAAAGACCCCATAAAATTCCTTGATGAGCTTTCCCTAAAAAGTGAGGTTTCTGTAAGGCATATTGATGGATTTGTGGCCCTTTTTAAATAGGCATTAGCTTTTAGTTATGTCACATAAACCATAAAATGTCTATCTTGTACTGTACATGTTATGAATCATCATTTGCACTTTCTGTTAGAAGACAAGTGGCGATATGAGTATTCTTAGTCTAGAGAGCTTGACCTTCATTAGAAGCAGGACAGATACTCTCTGTTTGTTTCCCAAAAATGCAAATACATGTACATGATTGGCTGACTGTACACTTTTCCTACCACTACCACTGCTACTTATCATAATCATGTATTCTAAATACATACCATAAATTAATTAAAACTTCAATCATTATTTCATGTCCATTTTGTTATTATGTGGGTGATTACAGCTATGCAGTAAATTTGTGAAATTAGTAAATTAGTAAAATTATTTAAAAAAATTTTGATCTAAGAGGGAGTTCTATAATTTTCTCAGTCAACATTTTTTAGTCTTTGCAAAGCAATGTGGGCAAAATATAAAATTATAATCTATTTCTGATGCTTGCTAATGTCTGTGCTGTTTTTTTTTTATTAAAACTGATGTCACTTTCTGTTAAGGGCTTGTCATTTGATAGGTGAAAGAATACAAGGAGGTGCTCTGTATTGCATTGTGCTATCCCATGATAAAATGAATATAACTCACAGCCTGTCTCAGTTTATTGCTGATTTGTATCTGTAACGAAGAGTCAGAGGCATTCGGGTCCATTTGCAGCTTTAATGGAAAATCGTGAAACAGTCCAGAGTTAAACATCAACAACAGGTACAGCGGAGGCAAGGCAAAGGCAGTAATTGTAAAACAGGCTAGGGTTGAAGCAAGAGGCAAACAATCACAATACACGTGGAACAGGCAAGGGTCGAGGCAGGCAGCAAACAATCTAAAACAGGCAGGCAGGGAATAGTCAAAAATGATAAACAATCCAAGGTCACAACGATAAACAGCAATGCAAGGAGAAACACTCAGAAATGACAGCCGGGGCAAATCAAGACTTTGCGAAGAGTGTGTGTAATGAGGTGCAGGTGTGTATGGGTGCGGTCGGTCCCAGGTAGAGGGATTATGAGTAATGGAGTTTGAATAGGAGTCAGTTAGTATTCGGGTGAGGGTTTCCTCTGGTTGTACGGAGGAGGCGGTGTGGGAGCCTCCTCTGTAACAGTATCAGCCAGTTGAAGCATAATGTAACTCAGGAACTCCCCCGTGAGCGGCTCCTGACACGAGAAGGCAAACTGTGCCTCCTACAACTCTCCGCCTGGACCACCAGCGGGTTTTAACAGTAATACATGAAAAGTGGGAGAGATACGGTAATTAGCAGGCAATCAAGACGGAAAGAAACAGGAGTTATTTGTCTAGTAATTTTGAAGGGACGACTGCATGGCAACTTGAGGCGAAGGTCCTTAGTGGATAGCCATACGCATTGACCCAGGGTATATGCCGGACTGGGATGTCGGAGCTGGTTGGCTTGCTGGGTTTGCCATCTGATAGCATGTAATAGGTGTGTGTGCGCACGATTCCAAACCTCCTCGCTGTGTTGAAGCTATTCTGTGACCGAGGGCCATTTAGTGGGTTCACCAGACCAGGGGAATAATGGAGGTTGGAAGCTCAGGATGCACTTAAAAGGAGTCATACCAGTGGCAGGTTTAATGAGGGAGTTTTGGGCGTATTCTGTCCACATCAGATACCTGCTCCAGTCAGACTGGCATTGTTGACAATAAGACCGGAGAAATCGAATGATCTCCTGGTTAAGGTGTTTCGTTTGGCCATTAGATTGAGGGTGGTAGCCAGAAGTTAGACTGATATTAACGTTGAGATGTTTGAAAAAGGCAGACCATACTCTAGAGGTGAACTGGGGTCCCTGAGCTGAGACAATGTCTTCGGGCAGACCATAAAAGCAAAATACATAGTTGCATATTAATTCAGCAGTCTTGAAAGACATGGGGAGTTAGGCAGGGGAATGAGGCGGCAATCTTTGGAGAATCTATCAATGATTGTGAGTATGGTGGTGTTACCTTGAGAATTGGGTAAGTCGGCGATAAAGCCTATTGAAATGTGAGACCAGGGGCGTTGTGGTGTGAGTAGAGGTTGAATCCTTGTGAGTAAAAAGGCGTTTTTGTAATGGTTCAGGGACGAAGGTTAGATCAGCGAGGCATTCGGGAGGAGGTGGATTTTGGCCATTCAAGACGTTTATTTCTGTCATTATATCCCACTGTACAGGTGCTAGGAGGAAGCTGTCTGGGATGATATTCTCTGTCTGGCAGAATTCAAAGTTTCTTTGGTTTGGCAAGAGAGAGCATCAGCCTTGGTGTTCTTGGAGCCTGGTAGGAGTCGGTTAGTATTCGGGTGAGGATTCCCTCTGGTGGAACCGAGGAGGTGGTGTGGGAGCCTCCTCTGTAACAGTATCAGCCAGTTGAAGCATAATGTAACTGGGCATTAAAAATGCAGAAGGTTCCCGAGGGATCGTTTGTTTTAGCTTATAAAAATTTGTGTTATTTTTGGGAAAAGCCTTGTTCCAAATGTAATATGCCATTTTTTTTTCTTTTGATCTGAACAGTTAATGAACCATTTAAGGGCAAAATGCCTAGGCTCAAAACGGTTATGATGATGGTGTGCTGTTCTAACCTGTCCATTCCTGTCTGGTTTATTCTTTATATGAACAGAGCCTTGATGATGGCTCAAGGACACATTCAACATTCTTTTGTTATGTCGATCCTACATCTTTGATGCTACAAGCAAAAGCAGGTCTTTTCAACTCCACCAACAGTCAGAATATTGTCTTTCAGTTGCTTTTGATCTTCTTACAAATATCATTGCTGTGTCCGATATCTAACTCTTATTAGGTAGCAGATTGTTAAACTTTATGTAGCTTTTCATGCAGGAACATATCTATTTCCATGTTCCACATTCGTTATCTTGCAGCTTTTCTAAAAAGAGAACAAGGATTGAAAGAGTTTATTAAAGGAATTTATTTATGGAAAGGGTATTTTACATGTTTGCTGAGTGTGACACAGAAAGGTGTAAGAATTTCACAACTCATATCTAAGTCTTTGTTGATCATGTTGGTAATGGGACATTCACTTATTTGTCACTAACTCGTCCTGCATTTTTGTTCTACACACCTGAGTTATACCTCCGATCATATAGTTGATTGAGGGGCTGCGTATCTAGGGACCAAAACACCACATGAGGAGACATAGGGGTGGGCTTTTTTGACTTGACGCCTTAGTAACCTTTTAGCAATGCCTTATAAACCTCAAAACACCTTAGAATCCACATTGCAAAGTCCTTGGCAAGCACCTACAACACTCTAGCATTATGACAGAGTTGTGCAGAGATAAGCACCATAATCTATTAAAAATCTAGTTAAACTCAGCTCCTCCTTCTTGTTATTGTATTTCCAGCTTTGTGTGGAGGCTATATCTATGGAAAAAACGGAACGGTTCTCTCCCCAGGATTTCCAGATTTCTACCCAAACTCTCTTAACTGCACATGGACGATAGAAATGTCTCATGGGAAAGGTAAGACAAAGTGACTGGGCTTCAGCTGTAGGAAGTTAAGAAACCGATAACAATAATTAGCCGCATTAATTTTACTCATGAGGTCCCTGTCCCTGCATTTTTGAATTACCCTCAAAAATGAATTTAAGTTATGCTTTACATTTCTGTACATTTTTATTACACAGCACCATGTAGGTGAATGCAATTCTGTTTCTCTTAATCTTTTCCATGGGTTTTAAGGTTGAAATGTAGATTTTGCAGTGTGCTTGACAGCTCTAATCTCACCTGAAACTCCCCAGGAGTGCAGCTCCTCTTCCACACGTTCCATCTGGAGGACTCCCATGATTATTTGCTCATTACTGAGGATGGTAGCTTTACAGAACCGGTGTCCAGACTCACAGGCTCCGACCTGCCTCCCTCCATCAAAGCTGGCCTGTTCGGCAACTTCAGCGTCCAGTTCCGCTTTGTCTCAGACTTCTCCATGTCGTATGAGGGCTTCAACATCACCTTCTCTGGTAGGGCCATCACTCATTCAGTTCATTATGGTTTGCTGGAAGGCATGGTTGTCATGGTTGCTTACTTTAACCTCGCTTTGCTAAGCAGCCTGGAGGTCCAGAAGTTATTATGGTTTTGTGTTGCAGAGTACAGCCTGGAGGCATGTGAGGACCCAGGAGTGCCCGCTTACAGTAGGAGAGTGGGCTTCCAGTTTGGAGTGGGTGACTCGCTGGTCTTTTCCTGTTTTGCGGGTTACCGTCTGGAGGGTGAGAGTAAGATCACCTGCTTGGGCGGAGGGCGGAGAGTGTGGAGTGCAGCCCTGCCCAGATGTGTGGGTAGGTAGAGGCATGATTTTATTCAATATGCATGTTATTCGTTAACTAGAACTTAAATTAATTTAGTGAAGTCCCCAACTAGTTTACATAAAAAAAACCAGATCACGGTCAGCGTGTTTTCACTTCTGTGCAATTCAGTGCAAAAATGCTCTCGACCCCTTTCTCCATGTTATTTGTTATATTTCACAATCATAAGTATCCATAGGATCCAGCAGGAGAATGTTTCTGTAATTAAGGCACCCAGTCTGTGATTAGCTGTGTTCAACAACATGACAGAAATAAAAGACATGCAGCTTCAAAGTGTCCGCTTGACATTAATGGTTCTTTTTGTCTGCATTCTTTCATTGGTGCAACTTTGTTTTTTTATGAATTTGTCAAAAACTCTCACAAACTCTGAAAAATTGTCTTTAGTTTTGAATTATCAGTTTATATGTATTCGAGTTAATGAGACTTCTTTTTTAAATAGTAAGAACAAATTATTTTTGTGTGTTGGTGGAAATATACTTATTCTATTCAGTACAATAGAATAGTTGGTTACAAAATACTAGTCAGAACCTGAGTTCCTTACGAATTCCCTCTTTAAGTATTTTTTAAATATATATTTGATATAAACAAGGAGCTACAAAACAATAAGAAATGCAGCTAAGAGTTAAATAAATAAATAAATATACATGAAAATTGCAGATTTAGTCAACATCTTAGAGTGCATTAACATGATTATGTAGGCATTTAAACAATGATTAAGTTAATTTGGTCATAAAATGAAGAAACCAGAGTGACATTTCAGATAATGTATATTAATTTGGTCTGTTACTTTGCTTCTGAACTGAGTCCATTTCATAATGCATCAAATTAATTATTTAAATGCTCTGACTGTTCCCCTGTCTTATTAATGTTTTATTTATAATGGAACTTGACACAGTAAATTTCAGCATTGTAGTGTGAAATATATTAGAGAGACACACTGCCGAGATGGATGAAATGAAATAACCAGATTGCTGTTTTTCTCCTGCTGGAGCAGTTAAGTGGTTAAGGTCATGGATATTTGTGGACAGCATTAAAAATGCTGACAAAATAATTGGTCGTAACTGCACAGTCCTCCTGTCTGAGCAGGTTTTAATAGTGCTTAATCTATGATTCTAGGTTCATTTACAGCATTAATCCTCTCAGTTAATCAGTTAGTTATGTGTTTGGCGGTGGGTTGGGCAGACAGGGAGCGTTAGAAATTTCTTTAAAGATTCAATGTTTTCCGCTAACAACAATTCTAGTAAAAATTTGATTAAAATACTGAATTCTGAATACTGAAATACATGAATTTAAACTGTTTTAATGTATATGCTCCTTTTTTATTTGATAGCACACACTCCTTAAATTTGTGCAAATCCTGATGATCCATGTTATCCCAGCAAGACTGAGAAAGAGCTTCCAAAGAGAATGTTCCAAAGAGCATTGTGTGCTGTAATGACAGAAAATTTGACCTTTTGTACAAAGTTAATATGATGGAATTTACATACATTTGATACATATTTTTAATTGACACAATATATGAAGTGTTTCTTATAGTAACTCAGAACTTTTCTTTAATCCTAAAGAGCTTATTTCCAGTTTAATAACATAATGGATCTAATAAAATCTCACTATTTTGGACCCCACTAAGACAGTAATAGATTTATGCATCGGTGTTCTTTATCCATTTCACTTAAATCTTCAACCAGTCACATCTCTAAATAAACAACAACTTCAAATACAATCGTAACATACAAAGCACAGACTATACTGTGTCCGACATGCATCACATCTAAAATTGGTAAGCATTGCTTTAGATAGACTATCTATCATCTTCTAAGTTAGTTACAGATGAAGTAAAGTATGTCATTTCTGCAGCTCTTGTGGAGCAAAATGGAATTGCAGTCTGTTTGAATACCTCTACCAGCTCAACCAGTGCTGTAGGTTTTGGGGTAGGGCTTCCTGTTTGCACAATCAATGGAAGAGGTCAGGTTGGTTGGTCTGAGAAGTTGTTTGGGAACTTGTTATGTTTGCATTTTTGTTTGGTCAGAATCAAACATCACCTTGACCCAAAATAACCTCTGTGGAGCCAATAGTTTCTGCATAAAGTCCAGCTATCAGGAGACAATTGCTAAAGTATCTAAAAGTCCTGAAACAACATCAGATTTTATGACCAACACTTACCAACGAATGCATAATGACCTCCATTAATTAGCATTCCTCTGATGCTGCTGTTGTAGTGATTAATAAAAATGACAAATGCTCATATTCGAAACCTGAATGGCCTATCAGCAGGAAACTAGGGTAGCAACTCTCATGGCACTACAGTCTTTATTGGAGCCCAGTTTATTTCTGACTTAACTCTACTTTTTAGGAACTACAAACAGCTTTAAAAAGTTAGATATTTGCATTTTTCCTCTCACAATGTTGTGATTGTTGCTGTTGTATCTTTATTTCTACCATGCTTTCTGGGTTTGGATAGCCGAGTGTGGTGCCACCTCTATGAGCAGCCAGGGTGTCCTACTGTCACCAAATTACCCAGCTAATTACGACAACAACCACGAGTGCATCTACCGCATTGAGACTGACAAAGGCAAGGGGATTCAGGTTACAGCCACCATCTTCCAGCTCAATGAGGGAGATTTTCTCAAGGTATGAGCAAGAAACTGAATTACACAAACAGCAGGTCATATAAATTGTGGAATTTTCCACTGCAGTTGATACAGATGCCCAGGGGTGGATGGTATAACCAAAACAAATGTATATTTTCGTAATGACAGTTATTTTTGCAGGAAATTCAATAAAGAAATGGTTTCTATATTAAATAACTTATGGTAATGCACAATTTCCAATGGTAGTATTTTTCATAGGCCCCTGAATAAATTACAAATGAAATCTCATTTAATTAATTTAGGATTATTTTTAATAATCTTGAAGATAAGATTATTCATTATGACAAATAAATAAGTCTCAGGCATCATTGCAAAACAGCTTCACATTATGTAAATATTATCTAAATACATATTAATTGTAATGGTGACTCTGGCAAATCCATCTGCAGCACAATTTAATATCAAGGTCGACAGGCAATGGTAAACAACTATAATCAGACACAGCATAGGCAAAGTCAAATTCGTAATCAAAAGACAGGCGTGGGTCTGGGCAGGCAGCAAACAATCACAACGATAAACAACCCAATAATCCAAAGCAGGCGGCAAACAATCAGAAACGGGAAACAGTCCAATAATCAAAGGCAGGCAGCTAACACACAATAATGATTGACAATCTAGGTAATACATGATAAAACAACTGGTAACAAGGAGAAACCGCTCAGAAATGTCGCACAAGGCAAAACAAGACTTCACAAAGATCTGGTAACATTGTCTGGTTTAAATAGGCTGGCAGGAATGATGATCAGGTGGCAAACAGGAAATGAGTTCTGGGTGAGGTGTATTGTGAGAAACGTAGTTCTTGATCCGGTTAGTATTCCGGCGAAGGCTCCCTCTGGCAGCGTGGAGGAGAGGAGGCTGGAGCCTCCATCGTAACATTAATATTTTAACAGCTGTATAAACAGTTGTATATACAGAACGTATGCACATCTTTACATAACTCCCCCACTTACATCTTTATATATTATCTAAATTATTTTAATTGTAAATTTTTCTATTTGTGTTATCTATACAGTATGTATATAGATAACACTCAGTACTCAGAGCACCTAAAACCACAACAAATTTTGTGTCTTTGTGTGTACACTAGGCAAATCAAGTTTAAAGGTGTATAAACAGTTGTAAATACAGAAATTATGCACATCTGTACATAACTCCTATACTTACATCTTTACATATTATCTTAATTATGTTTAATTGTACATTTTTTCTATTTGTGTTATCTATATACAGTATGCATATAGATTACACTCAGTACTCAGAGCACCTAAAACCACAACAAATTTAGTGTCTGTGTGTGTGTACACTAGGCAAATCAAGTTCATTCTATTTCTGATTTTGTAATGCTTAAATTACAAACAAAAGGCTCAAAACAGTAGAGCTGACATTATAAAACCTGTTAAAAGTTGCAGCCATGAACAACTAGGCACAACAGGAAACAGGATTCAGCAGCACTTCTTAATAACATTCCTCTTCTGTTAATTTGTTGATCTGAGGTATGCATTACTTTGATACTGTGCATGTGTAGCCTGGTAAAAACATAATATACATGTATGATTATATTTAAAAAGGGCTTTACAGACTCAGCTTTGATTCAGCCAAAAAAGAAGTTTGATGAAGTTTGTTGATTATATTACCTCTGTAACACTGTTAACATGTAACAGTTTGTAATTTTGAGAGACCAGCAAATGAGACTTAGAGATGTCATTAACATTTATAGATTAATTTATGCAGCAGTGCTGAGTGCACATGTACCATCACACAAGAAAGATGGTCCCTGAAGACCAATAAGGCCACTAATTAAGGAGTCTCAAATGAAGGAGATGGATGAGACACATTTGCAATTCTAAAACACATCATTTCTGAATGTTTGAAATAAATTGTTGTTGAAAAATAAATTGTTAAAAATTGTTGGCAATTGAAAGACAATTGAAAATGATTTTGCTCTTATTGATGATATTATTATTTAGTTCAGCTGATATCAGCAAGTCTTCCCCTATACTATCAGACATTCTGCACATGCAATCTGGAGTCACATGATATTTTCCATTAAGGCCTGAAACAGTGTCCTCTTTAGCAGAAGAGTGGAAAACTGCTGCTTGACATTGATTTATGACCTTTAGTATTTTCTCCTGTGCTGCACTGTTTCCCATCCTATAGTAGAGGCTATTGTCTCAAAATGTATGTAATTTCGAAAAGCAATTACATAATTCAATGCAGACACAGAATGCAACATTTTTTTAAAACAATCATATTATTTTTTTATGACAGAGGGTCATCAAGACAAGACATGAGCATTTCTCAGACTGGTCGAAGCCATAGTCTGGTGGGCGGCACTCCAACATGTGGAACTGTAGTGTCAGGGGTGACCCAAACTCAAATTCTGACTTTAGGTCCTTCCATAATCCCTGTTGCCCCTCTGCATCTCTGCTACTTCCTGTCTCCGCTCTTCACTGTCCTAAAAATGACAGTAAAAACGCCAACAATATATCTGTTTCTGAGTCTGACCGACAAGTGGAAAAGATTTACATTCTTTTGTTATTTGGTCTTTGGTGTTCATAGGTTTATGATGGTCGGGATAGTTCATCAAGACTGGTGGGTAATTTCACAAAGAACGAAATGTCTGATTTCATCCTCAACAGTACGTCTAACCATCTCTGGATGGAGTTCAACAGCAATGGTACCGGTACCAGCAAAGGGTTCAAGCTGGCATACAGTAGTAAGTTTATAATTTCTGTATCCCTTAAACATACATTGACTCAAGACATGAGACAAAACAGCCTACAGGAGTGAAGAATTAAGTTTATGTACAATGCATGAACATGTCTATAGGTATTAATTTATTTTTGGTCCAATTTCCTGATTTTTGCCATTTCCTTTGCTGTGTTTATTTTGCCTTTAACTTAAAATTGAGTCAGATTCAAAGAAGTGTGTCAATCAGCTCTTATCAGGGAGTCAGTCGTTTTAATGGCTGTCTCATTCTTAGCTATCGAAATTTTAGCCATTGAATTGTTGCCATAGTTGGACAGATAATCAGAGGGGATTGACATCTGACAGTGTTGACAAAATGACCACATTTAACATAACACATACTGAATGCAGTAGCTGTTTTGTTTTTCTGGTTTTAGCTACAATAGTATTATGTCCTACTCATTGGCGGTTCTACATTGAATTGCGCCCCGGGCGAGACTCCCTCCCGGCACCCTCTGACAACTAACCCGACAACTAACTACTACCACTTCGCGCC
>JAZGTI010002712.1:3052-19280 GCA_036877585.1 Botia kubotai | reverse complement strand
TGGTCCTACTTAAAATGAAGGAAATTATTTTAATAATGCGTTATTGTTTGGCTGACAGAGTTATAGTGACAGAAAATATGAGCACATTTTGTGTGACCCAGGTTGAATAGGTAACAGATGAAGCACAAAACAGGACATTTTAAATGAAGGCTGTCTTTGATAATGCCTGTTTTTATAAATTTGATGACAGTGTCGAAAAAGTAGGAACACCTATAAAACCATATAAATGAAAAATTAAACACAAAATTCAGTTAAAAAAAGAAAAAACGGTCCATATATAAAACATCAGTTTAGAAAAGTACATTTGTATAAAAAACATTCTTGTAATGATCTCTAATTCATTTTTCAGACAAAATTGTGGGACGTGTTTGGTCTTGTGTTGAGAATTGGAACACAAATTAGATTTCAGACCTCAAAAATTATTTAAAATTATGACACATATATGATGGCTGTGTGTATTCCAAAAATGCATTCTGGCATACAAATTCTGACACTAAATGCAAAGAAATTCAAATACTGTTGCTGTTATTACTGTAGGAGCCATATTTATCATTTTTGTTGCTGTATTGTTAATGCTGTTTTTTTTCTGAGTGTGTGCCCTCTATAGGTGTGAGAGGGGAAAAAATGTTTAAAAGCAAATGCCACCTCTAACAGGAGGTGTGCAGGTGCAAGAGCAAGAGCACACAATTTCTTGACCGTGTGCATGGAGCTAAAATGGCATGGTGCAACAAGCCAGCAAATGGCCTTTAAGTTTGTTTTATAATGGAATTCATTTTTACGTTGATTTAATAAACTTCAATTGTTTGGAACACCATCAAGCCTTTCTGGATGTATTCATGCAACTTTGCACGTGTCAGACTATTGTATCAACACCTCCCACAGTGACAAAGAAACAAGGGACAAAATTGGAGATTGAAACATGTTTTTACCACTACAAAATGTCAATACATTTGCTCTGAAATAGAAAATGTGTTTAAGAAGAATGATTGTCTTGAAACTTGCATCGAATGGATGGACTGTTTAAAACCGCATGGCAGCAAACACAGGAAGCATCACAAATAGGTATGTATTTGCGGAAACAATGTGCTGAGTTAAATTTGAATGTTATTGGAAAGACTTTTAAGTTTTAGAAAAGGAATCAAAGGAAATTTGAAAAGGATATTTGCTTTGTTGACAAAATAAATGAGTTTGATTCAGAGCAAACCCCAAGCTCAGCTCAGAAGGATTTGAATGAAGTTGCTGCTCGTTTGAAAGCCTCTAGAGCAGGCAAGATGGCACATCTTACAAGAAGAATGAATGTTGTTAACTCTGATGGTTGATGTTGAATATTTAGAAGAAGTAAAGGGAAACATGTTGAAGTTCAACAACTTGAGGAGAACAACTTGACGAATTCAAGTCTCTTCAAGAATCCTATGTTCAAGTGTTAAATGAAAAAGATAAAGCTGAAGACTTGAAAACCTGGTTTGAACCAAGAATGAAGCAAGTTGATGTGTTTGTTTCTAATGTTGAGAAGTGGATATATGCTGTTCAAGAACATGACGCTCAAGCTAGCATTGAAGTTTCTTCTGCTTTTAATGTGACTGGCCAACTTAATGATGAAGATAACGTCTCAGTGGTTTCGTCTGTGCATAGCTAAAGGTCTGGCAGGTCCAGCAGATCAAGCTCAAGCAGATCCAGTGTGTCAACATCTATTTCAGCACGTATCTGTGCAGAGGCAGGCGTGGGTCAAAATCGGCAAACAGGTACAACAAGGGCTAGGCAAAAGAGTAAACGTTAGACAGGCGTGGGTTGTGACAGGCGGCAAACAATCAAAGGCGAGATAACAGTCCAGATCAAAAAAGGCAGGCAAAAACCAGGGACAATCCAAATCAAACACAAGAAACACCAAACCAGAATAGATAATGAAAACGCTTAGAATTGATGCCAGGGCAAATCAAGACTTCGCAGAGTCAAAAAATGTCCGGTATACATACAAAAAGCCTCCACCGTAACACTTGGTGGACAATCCATAGGCTTGGATGATCTCCTGAAAGCAGAAAAGGCCATTGTTGAGTTTTGCCAGAAACAAAGATTTTCAGAAGAAATATCAAAAATAGAAAAGGCATCAGTTGTTGGAAAGTGCTTGAATTGGTTCAGCAGCTTGTACAAGCTTGATCCTGTGATGGATAATGGAGTTTTGAGAGTTGGAGGAAGGTTAAACAAGTCTGCAATGCCTGAGGAGACTAAGAGACCAATAATTCTACCAAAAGATCTTCACATCTCTACTCTTATTCTTTAACACATACATAAACAGCTCGGTCATGCTGGCAGAAATCATGTTCTCTCACATCTGAGAAAGAAATACTGGATTATAAATGCCAATTCTGCAGCAAAGTTCTGTCTAGATGTGTTGTGTGCAAGCGTGTCAGGGGAAAGATTGGGGAACAGAAAATGGCAGATTTGCCAAAGGAAAGACTACAAGTAGATCTTCCACCTTTCAGCAATGTTGGTGCTGACTACTTTGGACCTTTCGAGACAAAAAATGGTAGAGAAATGGTAAAAGTTATTTTCACATGCATGACAAGCAGAGCAGTTCACCTAGAAATGGCTCACTCACTGACCACAGATTTCTGCATTGACGCTTAAAGGCTATTCCTAGCCAGAAGAGGTCAAGTGCTGCATATCCAATCTGATAACGGAACTAACCTAGTGGGTGCAAAAAGAGAATTACAGAATTCACTTTCAGAATAGAACCAAAGCACAATTCAGAAGGCAATGCTCCAGAAAGGCATTGAGTGGACATTTAATCCTCCAGGAGCCTCACATCATGGGGGAGTATGGGAGAGGATTATTCGAATGGTGAGACTTTATACTCTATTCTACAACCCCACATCTGACGATAAAGAATTACAAACACTTTTGTGTGAAGTAGAAGCAATCTTGAATAGACGTCCTATTACCACATTGTCTGATGACCATCATGACCTTGAACATTTGACACCAAATCACATTCTCCTGCTAAAATCTAGCCCTGCTTTACCATCTGGATTATTTCAGAGGTCAGATTTATAAATCAAACGTTGATGGAGGCAAGAACAATATTTAGCAGACCTATTTTGGAAGAGGTGGTCCCAAGAGTACTTACCATTATTGCAAGAATGTGTACAATGGTTTACTGCCAAAAGAGGACTGCAGAAAGGAGATATCATGCTAGTCGTAGACAATTCAGCACCTCGTGGATTGTGGTCTGTTGGAAGAGTAACAGAAGTTCTACCTGATTCCAAAGGACTCATAAGAACTGTTAAACCTAAGACAAAGACTGGTTTCTTGGAAAGACAAATTACCAAACTTTGCCTGCTGTTAGAAGATGCAGAAAATTAGGACTGACTTAACAGTAATGACTGAACAATGATTAAAGGATGAGTATTATTTTTCTTCTTGTATAGACACTTTTGGCTCCATTTACATTTAATTTATTGTAATTTATGTTTAAACCCTCAATTAGGGGCTGGGTGTAGGAGCCATACTTATTATTTCTTAATTTTTCTACATGTTTATTTAAATATCATTTTTGTTGCTGTATTGTTAATGCTGTTTATTTCTCTGAGTGTGTGCCATCTATAGGTGTGTGAGGGGAAAAAATGTTTAAAAGAAAATGCCACCATGCCATCTTAGCATGGAGCTAAGATGACATGGTGCAACAAGCAAGCAAGTGGACTTTAAGTTGTCTGTTTGTTTTATGTTGAAATTCATTTTTACTTTGATTTAATAAACTTCAATTGTTTGGAACACCATTAAGCCTTTCTGGGTGTATTCATGCAACTTTGCACGTGTCAGGCTATTGCATCAACACCTCCCACAGTGGCAAAGAAACAAGGGACAAAATTGGAGATTGAAACTTGTTTTTACCACTACAATTACAATAAAGAAAGGGAAAAAATATAGACAATAATAGCACAGCATGTGGAATGATACTAGGTTGTAATTACTGGTCAGAGACAGTCTGATGATATCCACTCCTCATTATTTCCTCATTATTTTCTCATTATTTTAAGACTTCCACCATCTTCCCAGCTAAAGTGGAAGCACATTAGTAAATGGATTAAATATCAGCACAGCAGTTTTGTTGTTTAAGATGCTTTTTAAAAGGTTTAGCATTCAATGCTTATGCATTGTAAATGAGGTACTTTCTACACATGGTTACATGTAGGAGTCCTGGTGATATGTGAGGGAGTATAATTTTTTCTTGGAATTTTTAGGTATGTATTGTTAATAAATCATCTACTAGAACAAAATATAGAATGAACTTAATCTCTATAGCTCAATTTAATCTCTTCTGAGTGACAACATAATTTAGCTAAAATGCAAAAATTTTATTTTTTGTATAATATTTTTTGGTGTTTTTTGCTTTAAAGTCATCATGAAATCAAATTGTTGATGGAATGTTACCATGTTTATTATAAATGATTTACTGTATATGTGCATCTCAGTCAAAAAAACATCAAAACCATTACCCTCCCCCTTGCAAATGGCATCTTTTGATATTCATGTCGCTCCCCAAGGGAGGGTTTATATTGACTGTCCAATGTCAAGGCAGTTTTAACTTCCAACGATTTAATCAGTTCTCGAAGAACAAAATCAGGTCCTGGCTTATGTTTTTTCCTCATTCCAAAAGCCATTTCACTTGGATATGTGTCACAATAGGGAAGCAAAGACAGTTGCAACTTCTGTTTCATGGTAACTTTAATATAATGAAACAACACATTTACACAAACCAGGGTCCTAAACATGTTTAGTAACAGTTGCAAAAGTTGCAAACCTCATATAAAATTAACTGAAAATAAAGCGGCTTGTGCAATATTTACCTCTCAATATTTTGACCTCTTGAGGTCTGAGAATCATTATCATGAAGGTGACGCACCTCATTTCACCCACCATTTATTGAAAGCAAACAAAGAGTTTCAGACCCAGTGTTAAACCCTATCTGTGATGAATGCCATGAACCATGCGTCTGGAACAGGCCGCATGTTTGTAAGGTGCTTTGTGTTGAGCATATGCTGTGTTGGTATTAATTTGAGATGGATCCTTAGGGCTGCATAGGTAATTGTGGGAAGCAGGTGCAGCTTTTATTGCACCTTTATGTCGTTATTAAGCAAGAGTCAGATCCAGCCTGACAGGGGGTTGATTTGAAGGGGTCAGGTGTCTTTTTTTATCAATGAAATTGGCTTACTGTGATCTTGCTCCTCCACAGGTTTTGACCTTGTCAGATGTGAGGAGCCGGGAACACCTAATTATGGCTACAAAATCCAAGATGATGGCCATTTCGCAGACACCTATGTTTTGTACAGCTGCAATCCTGGATACACACTGCACGGAAGCAGCACACTGACGTGCCTCAGTGGAGACCGCAGGGTCTGGGACAGATCACTGCCCACTTGTATTGGTGGGTTTACAACACTTCTGTGTTCTGTACAAATCTGTAGAATTTATCCATTATTACACAGTTCTTGCTGATTTATTTATTCTTATGGTGAATTATTTATTCATTCTTTGATTGAACATGGAAACCTGCTGTTTTGTGCACTAAAAGCAAACTATTTAAACAAAATGATTACATTGTTGCATATGTAATGATTATTATTGGTGGTCGCGTTAACTTTGAAAGCTCAATGGAAATGAAATAATGAATGGAATGGAATGAATAGAAATAATGTTAGAACTGGATTTACATTTTCACATAAACCTCTTACAATGCATGGGAAAGCCTTGTCTGTAAAGTATGCAGTACACACAATTCTGCTTTAGAATTTAGCTGAAACAAGAAAACTAAAATCAATTATTGATAATCGGTAGCAGCTAAAAAAAGTGTCTGTTTTTTTAAAAGTGGTTGTCTGCTTGTACCGCACAAGTGAATGGCTCTTTTTAGTTTGAATCTTTTACCACAAGTGAATGTTTTCCCTGCAGTATTAAATGTAGGCAGATGTTTTAGGTCTGGCACTTCTCAAATGCTTGTCAACTAGTCACTTAATTGGATGTCATCTTCTAATTTACAGTGAAATGCAGGTGATAGCAGTTCACAGTATAGGACAAAATGACTTTCAAAACTGGTAAGGGAACAGACTTTATAATAAGTTTTACTAATTACAATAGCATTAATACAGTAGTAATACAGAGTATGGCCTGCAATAAAGACTTTTTTTTAAACTCCCCCCAAAATTGCTTTATACAGTATTTATTAGTATTTCAGTTATTTTTTTTACTTTTGTGATTCAGCATATTCAGACATTTGATGATGAAGTTTGGCTGCACCATCTGTCTGCCCTCTGTAACAAAGCTTTATTATAGCGGTTTGAAATCCATAAGAGAGCAACAAATGGGACTTGGAAATGCATTAACTATTCATAGATTAATTTGTTGCGGCACTCATGGCACAAGAAAGGTGAATTTTGATCATGTTACCCAAAGCTGATACTGTATTTAGTTAAGAGTTTAAAATCCAGTTAAGGTTTGATGATATGTCGCCCCCCCCACCTTCCAGCAATGGAGGTCTTGCTGTTTGGAGGTCTTTACAATTGTGATAGAGAACCTTGAGTGTTTTTCAGAGAGCTAACTTCAGTAATTACATGTGAGAGTCAGGGGAATGTGAAGCACTCCTGGGGGATGGAGAGAGGCTCCATATGAGTTTACAATGAGGTAAATGCCCCATGATTACTGCTTAAGCCCATCACAGTATCATACACAAGGAGTGTTATCCTGCCACGTCCCTTCGATAATTAAAACTACTTCTGTGAGATGTACAGCAGAGGAATGCTGTGAACATTAGAGCAGACTGCCTTTAAGTGGACATTGTATCCATTTATTTAAAAGATAATAATCCCATTTGCTGTTTCTCTACTGCCTGCATAGTACACATAGCAGGAACAGAGAACAGCTAATAAACCCACAGTATACTTATTTAATTTCAAAGCAGCTTTATTACTGTGTTTCCTTGGCAGACCTGTATTGATATTCCTCAAACCTTCTGCTTAGGGTTTGTTCTAAACCCCCGACACTGTGCATAAACGTTTAATAAATTATTATTATTCTTTAGTTAATTCAACCCGAATCACACAGGGTTCATTCAAGTTTTGTTTGGCAGATGATGTCAGTAATGTTATCTATATAAAAGTTTGCAACTATTTAACCCTGTACAGCTGCCTTTACACAGTAAGATCGCATTACGTGTGAATTCTTGTGAAAACAAGCTGCCTGCTGAGTGCCATGACGATGGCAAATCAACTCTGATGCAGCATTTATGCAAACATAGTTCTAAAGGTTAAACGTAACGTGATCTTTTCCACTATTATTTGCCTTGTAGACACTGGTATTTCCTTTAGAAAATGCAGTTGAAATCAAACGCTGTTATTTGCCATTTGTGTGTGTAGCTGAGTGCGGAGGACACATTAGCGGTGCCACATCTGGACAGATCCTGTCTCCTGGTTACCCCGCCCCCTATGACAACAACCTTCACTGCACGTGGTCCATTGAGGCAGACACAGGCAAAACCATCAGGTATCAAAGCTGGTTGCAAACAACATTAGGCGAAAGGGCAAAAAGAAAAACACAAAAAGACAGCTGAGTGAGTTAAGCCTGCAATAAAGAAGTAAAACTCAGGTAAGCCAATTGTGTTAATCCTTTTGAGGATCAGAGAGCTTAAGAGAAGGAGATATGGGGAAGAACTGATCCATAGATCCATACTATCAGAAGTCAAGTCTTTAATGCATTACAGATGTACAAACTGTTATATATACAGTTTAATACAGTGTCTGTATTTACAGTGTGAAGAAAAATTTGGCTTTAAATTGGCTATAAATCAGAACTGAAAAATGTGGAACAATTTGCAGTGCTCAAGCTTAATGCAATGCATTTCTGAATGGATCTGAATATTTTACAACAAAAAATATTTTATTTGTAGAGAGTTGATTAAATTGGATCGAGAAATAGGTGGTTGAAGGGGAAGGGCGGGGCTAAAAAATTAAGATGGCTTAGTAATGTCAGCTGATAAAAGGTGACATCGGCTGCCCATGTCCACAAGTTGGTATGACTCTTTAGGGTCTTCATGAAATGTTTTCTCAATGGTCAAAATTTTTCTTAAAAATGTCTCAATGGTCATGAAAAAAACACCTTTTATACCTTCTCAAAAACAGCTCTGTTCACAGCAACCCATTTTGGTGCTTGTCTCTTTAAAAGATAATGAGCTAGATGAGCACAGAGCATGTTGCATGCCAGGATTGCTTTGTTCAATGCTTGCTAAAACAAAATGCACCCAGTGTTGCCAACTATTTTAAATGGAAAGCAGCTACAGCCTGCTTAAAAAGTTGCTAATTGTCACCAGATGACGTCACAGTGTCATGGTTTTATTCTGTCTAGTATCGCAGTTTACAGCTGTTTCACTTCAGCTGAATGCTCAGTAAAGCTGTTCTCTTTTACATGTTTTCTGTTTCCGTCATCAGATAATACATAAAATTTAGTGACTGAATGCAACCTATTAAACTAACCAGCAGTCACTTAGATACTGCCGCTATGCTAAAACCTGATTTACATTATTTACTGTCAGGGTTTGGAAACATCGAACCCAAGCGCAGACAGCGGTGCAAGAACAAAACTTTATTAATAAACAACTGAAAGGTCACACACAGCAAGCTAACAGAAGCCACGAGAGGGCGCCAAGAAACTAACAGAATCAGATTAATAAAATTGAAAGATAAAAATAAACATAAACATAATCCGGAACAACAACAAAGGATCAAGAGTAAAAATAAATATTAAATTGCTCAAAATGAGCGCTAAGAATATATAAACAAAACCAGAGGGGAAAAGACCAATTAAATACTAAATAAATAATCAACAGAGACCATGGACTCAGACACGGACTAAGACAGACACAAACCAAACAGTGGACCTGACGGGGAAACAAATCCAACGAGGAACACAGACAGGAACAAAGACTAGGACTCGACTAGGACAAACGGAGAACGAAACAAGATCGCAGGCTAGAAGACTGTGAGCTGCGGGAATGCAATTCTGCAAGGATCACGCGCAGAGACACATCCAAACCTAACATCCAATTGCAACAACACAAACCGGCACAAGACAGCGAACACGAGGGCATTAAATACGCAGGGGAAAATGAGAACAGCAGGTGCACGACATTAACGTGAAAACAAGGGAACAAGGAGGCGGGGTAATGACGCAAGACCGGAGAGCACATAGCTAATGAATATGCGATTAGCCATGTGCTTCCACACGTAACGCACACCCAGAGCGCGAGTTTAAACTCCGACTCAAATCGAAACTAGAACAATGCGGAATGAGTCGGAGTCTAAGCCCCGCGCTCTGACACGTAACAGAGTCAGGATCCTGGCAAAGCGTGACCCCAGACTAGACAAAAGCCAGGATCCTGGCAATTTACAAATGACAAAAACACCATAAACATAAGTTAAAGGCTTAGTATATTAGATATTAGATTTTAGTATAATGGATTTAGTATATATCAACATGTAAAATGATAATTAGAGAAAAGATGTCCTCCATATTTCTCTCACACAGTATACTGAAAGAAGCTAAGGCTTGTTTAAAAAATGATTATTTACTAATAACTTTTTTATAAAAAAAGGGGATGCTAAGGGGGTCCACTACCGGTGGAGTGGGAAGGGGGCAGTTTACAGCCATATAAGGAGACTCCGTATATGGTTCTGAGGTGGCCTTATTCCAATAGTTAGCTATCTATGTAGAGACCGGCTGCAAATTAAAACAGTTTGCTGAATGACACAGTTTCAGACAGCCTAAAACAAACTAGCTAAATGTTTTTTTAGAAGCCTAACTAAATGAAAAAAGCTAAAAAGTGAAAAATATTTAGATAGCTCCAGACAGACAGACAAACAGATGAAATAATTTGAATGGCGAGGTCTGTGTTTGTGGAGAGAACTCCTTGCTGTCCACCCACACACATCCCAGAGAGACAGGTTTTGTTGTGACTTAGCCTGATAGTGTTTACATGCCGACTACAGAGCTGTGCTTGACTCAAGGAGGTCAGACTGCAGCCTTGTCTGGTGGAAATCCTTTAAATCGCACTGGCATGGTATAGAAGAAAATATATTCAGATCACTGTGAGCCTTTTGTTTTGGAAAGTTCAGAAGTGAAGAAAACAATATTATTGCTGAACTAATAGGAGTTTTGTCCGACCGATTAGAACCTTTTAAAAAGGTCAGATCAGGAAAAATCACATTTTCCTTGATCTTTTGATATCAAAGTTAATTGTGTTGTGGAAAGGTGATGTGACTTCTAGAGCTCAGAAGTTTCTCTTCAGTGCAGACTGTATTGAATCTGAGATGTTTTCTGGCTGTGCGACAGAGTGGTTTGATGAACATGAAAGTGAAGTTGACCATCTCCCATGGCCTGCACAGTCACCAGATCTAAATATTATTGAGCCACGTTGGGGTGTTTTGGAGGAGCGAGTCAGGAAACGTTTTCCTCCACCAGCATCACGTAGTGACCTGSCCACTATTCTGCAAGAACAATGGCTCAAAATCCCTATGGCCACTGTGCAGGACTTGTATCTGTCATTCCCAAGACAAATTGATGCTGTATTGGCCACAAAAGGAGGCCCTACACCATACTAATGAATTATTGTAGTCTAAAACCAGGCGTTTCAGTTTCATTATCCAACCCTGTATTTGTTTAGTCTGAGGGCAGTTTTTTATTTTTTTGATTGATTTTTATTTTAAATGTCATTTTCTAATTGTCTTGGTGGGGGGGGGTTGATAATGATTCATTATTTTCCTGCATCTTCATCTCCCTTCACAGCCTACATTTTATAGTGTTTGACACAGAGGTGGATCACGACATTCTGAAGGTGTGGGACGGCCCGGCAGAGAGCGGCATTCTGCTGAAAGAGTGGAGTGGTTCTCTTCTACCTGAGGACACTCACAGTACCTTCAACATCCTCACATTGCAGTTTGACAGTGATTACTTCATTAGCAAGTCTGGTTTCTCCATCCAGTTCTCTAGTATGTATAGCTTCTGCTCGGCTGTGTTTGGGTGCTGCATGCTGCAACATTACAATACAGTATTTAGTATGTACATATACTGTGCACATTAGGCCACCAGGATGGCCTGTAACATTTTGCTAAAACTGATTAAATACTGTATTCCAAAATGGCCTTCCATTTTCAAAGTAATGAATAAACCAATAATAAAATCAACCACACATTTTTTTTAACAATCCTTCTTGAGTTATTGTTTGAACTGCCAAACTTGTTTGAAAAAATCTAATTGCAATAACTGGAAGCCATTCACATGCAGTTTGATGAGGTCAGGTGACAAACTTTGTGAGGTCACTTTGTAAAGAAAATGTAGCATACAACATACTATAAAATGTTTAGGATTGTATAATTAAAGGTAGCGTGCTCTATTGTATATATTACACAGTATATTACACTGTTTTAAATGAGTAAACTACTACTCCATTATAAATAAAGTCATATTTTTTCTCTCATTCAGTCTTTGTCATTTCCAATGATCCTTTTCTTAATTTAAAGTATGCATTTTAACTGGTGTTTTTTTAAACATATGTTAACATATGTTCTTTAAGTTATTACATACTAGTAATACATGACTGGTGTGATATAATTACATTTACGTCTTAATAAGCATGTAAATATGTAACACAATCACATGTATGGTGTGAGTTGATGCATGAGTTTGGTTTAAATCATGAATAAGTGATTTCCTGCTCTCAGTGAGGTCTCACTGATTCCCAGCTAATTCAAAATTCATCTTTACTTCAGCTACAGTTGCCAGAACCTGCAACAACCCTGGAACCCCTCAGAATGGAACACGTTATGGAGACAGCAGGGAGCCAGGCGACACCATTTCCTTTCAGTGTGATCCCGGCTACCAGATCCAGGGGGTGTCCGAAATCACATGTGTCCAATTCAACAGCCGTTTTTACTGGCAGCCGGACCCTCCAACCTGTATTGGTAAGATCCAACTCCACTGTGTGCTGTCAAAAGTATGAAGTGCTGTTTAAATCTGTTTTTCCCTTTCTATTGGTGTCTCTTTTTGAAACATAAAATTGCTGGTTAGTTTACGTACTTTTTTTTACGTACGTAGAAGTCAAATGAAGCCAGTCTGACATTAGCCACAGAATCCAATCCAGCAGTTTAAATTATGTATCATTGTTATAAACTTACCCTTGCGAACTGAAGTAAGGAGACAATGAACAATGATCTGGTATGTAGTGCTTAATAACAGTTTTTTGTTTATTGTTAACAAAAAAAGTTATGGATGGCAGATTTAAAGTTATCAGTTTTCTTACTGGAATGCCCTTCATGTAGCACTCACTTACAGAGCTGCCACAATTGTATTGCCATGGTAGTATCATAATGTTCTTTAAGATATGTTGAAGTACAATGTAAACATGGTGTCATCTTTGTACCATGCTACCACCAATGAGCTCACCTTTAGTTCTATGAATACATGCATCCATAAGTTGTAATGAAGGGTCAACAGAGTTAGGATCCATTTGTAGTATTTAATGCATTAATCACACAGGCAGGGTCAAACACAGCAAACAGTAATAACGCAGACAATGCAAAGAGTAAACGATAGAACAGGCAATGGTCGGGGCAGGCAGCAAGCAATCATAAACATTAAACACTCCAAGGTCTAGGCAGGCAGCAAGCAATCACAAAAACGGGAACAGACCAAGATCATGCACAAAAAAACAATACAAAGATAACAATGAAAAACGCTTGGTTATGATGCAGAGCAATCAAGACTTCGCACAGTTCTGAAAATGAGTCCAGTTTATATAGGGTGTGGTTAATGAAGATCAGGTGGCAAACAGGAAACGATCAGGAGCCGGGTGTGATGTGTTGTGGGAAATGTAGTTTGTGGATCTGGTTAATACTCCAAAGACGGCTCCCTCTGGTGGTGCGGCGGGGGCGGAACTGAAGCCTCCTCCGTAACATAAGTACAGCTGTTCAGCTGCTTCATAATGTTTCATAAAATAGTTTGCTCTTTACCTATCATATGCATCATATTATCTTGATAATGCCCTCAAAAGCTTTTTGTCTGATGTTTTTGCTTCTGAGGAACACTACAGAAGATATTTTGAAGTACATTAGTAACTAAACAATAGTGGCACCCATTGACTTCCATTGTATGGACAGAAAACCAGTAAAATATTTTTCAGAATATCTTATCTTATGTTCCACAGCCAATTAATTAATTAAAGCAAAGTTTAGAATGACATGAGGGTGAGTGTCATCTTCACCATCTAGGGATAGAAACAATCCCAGGGAATTCTTGAATCATTTTAACATACAGTATTTGCAAAAAAGGCGTAATTTTTATGTGTATCACATACTGTATTTAATTACACTGCCATAGACTTGTTTACCGGACTTGATAAACAGCATTAATGAACAAACTAAGTACAATAGTAACTGTATAGTTACATTATAATTACCCCCAGATAAAACACAGAACCTTCTGTTAAGGGTAATGAATAATCATGGTCAATAGTGAGTGAACGAAACAACAAGAGTGGTGTTCAGTACAACCACTATTTCTACGGCAGTACAAGCTGGAAACCGGACATAACGCAAATATTACGTCATTGATAGGTGACAAGTGACATGTATTACAAAAATGACTAATTTCTCTGGATTTACACATACTTGAAGACATTTGTGATGATAAGTTCGCAATTAAACCAAGTGTATAACACTGTTTTTTGGATGCTTTAATACAAAAATCTTACATATTGTGCCTTTAACCAGATACCAACTTCACCAGCTGAGTTTTACTGGTGAACAGTAAAACTATGCTGGTCCACAAGATGGAAATGTATTCTGATCTTTTCAGCAGAAAAAGCAGCTCCCCAGCCAAAAGACTATATCTCTGTGTTTACACATAACACAGATTCAAAACTAGTGCATGACTGAAATAACAATAAGAAAATTGCTGGCACACTGTTGTTTCCTCAATATAATAATATTAGCTGCGAACATTTATAAATTTAGATTAAATAGATTTATAAAATGTTATCCAGCTGTTTACTCTATCCCAGGCGGCATATGCTAAACCCTAAGTCATAAACAGTACACATAGACAGATGAAGCATTAGAATGAAATTAGGGTACTTACAAGTTTGCTGTTGCGGTTCCATATAGTTTATAACTGCCTTATCTTTCAATAGCAGTTCCTTCCCTTCATCATTGTGTAACTGCGTCACTGCCTAACAAACACTGTGCTTAACAAACATGTAATCCCACACTGACACAAGCAGGCATTTTGTTAAAAAGAAACTTCAGCCACTTTTTTATGTTGATATTTTTTTCTGACCTTTTCTAAACATCATTTCATTTGGATTCAATAAATATTCTTTTCATTGAGGAGGATGTTGCTAGTTTAACATGGGAAAAATACTGCTAACTGTGTTACACTGTCGCTTTCATGTTATTACTATGACCTTTGCTTAGACCTCTAAAATGTTGCTATTTTCATCCCTTTTTATACACTATAGTCATACATCATGCTCGACACCTTCTGAGCATATAGTACACATAAATGGCTTCTTTCTGTGGTGGCTGTGTTGATTTTTTTTTATGTCTCCCTTTGCTGTATGATGTGAAATTCCCCGGGGTGCTATAGAGTACAAACATACCGGTTCCAGAAGTAAAGATCCCTTTCATTTTCCACCTAGAAAAATTGATTTTTAAAAGTAACATATAGACCTTTCAGGATGGCCCTACCATAGATTGAAAGGTCATTAGGTAATGATACATGCTTCTGCAGAAGCCAGTCAGTGTGATTTCAACCTATTTTTTTTAAATATAGAATAGCCAAATTCTTGAAATACTACACAACTTACAATCTTGAAGTTCACTCCGCCAATCAGAGACGGCACTGTTACTATGGAAGCAGGCTTAACAATGACATCTTTTAACTCTCAAACAATCTTTATATATTTACGGCTATATCTGAATGTTTTGCAATGAATGTCTTGTGCATTGTATTTTTTATGTTTATATTGTAACATTGTTCATGATTTGATAACACTTGTGTTGTTGTGAGTCATCTCAGTGATTTGATTCAATTCTTTCAGAAGTTGTTTGAAATGTCTACAGAAAAAAATAATTGTGAAAAAAATATTGAAGAACCAAGATGCTGACTGTTCACCATTCACTGCCAGATACCACATAAAGATGTTTTGTATGCGTTTATTCAGTTTGCATTTGTCAAGTAACTGAATGACTGCTTCTCCGATCAGGTGGTAACCTTCAAATCCAGAATGCTCTCAGATGATTGGGTTATGTCCTGCCATTTATTGATTGTTATCATTTAATTATGTGGAATGTTGTTGTTCCCTTTCAGTCAGTCACGTTCGACGTTACATCAACTGACTTACGTATGGGGTTTTGCTTGAGAGCCCTATCACCTTCGCGTAGTAAAAAATCGCGCCAATGAGCATCGGCCAGAGAGGAGAGAGCCAATGAGCATTTGGGCAAGCGCTGCGCACCGGCTCACGCTCGCCTGGAGCGGGTGTATAAAAGCCGGCCGCGCACGCTTTCATTCAGGTTTCTTGCTTCGGAGCCGAGTGTGTGTTTTGCACCTGTGCCCGCAACATGCTGCTACCTGGCGGGATCGTCCGTGCCTCCCCTCCCGCTCCGGTAAGACCACGGCGGCCCTCGCCGCTAACGCTTACCGTGCAGCAGGTCACGCAGCCTCAGCCCTGCACGCCATGGCCATCCTGCAGGTACACCAGGCCAAGGCGGTTAAGCAGCTCCATGAGGGTAGTTCCGAGCTGGGGTTGATGCAGGAACTGCGCACGGCGACCGACCTCGCCCTCTGGGCGACGAAGGTCACGACGCGGGCCCTCGGCCAGACGATGTCCACGCTAGTGGTCCAGGAGCGCCACCTATGGCTGACCCTGGCGGAGATGGGGGACGCGGACAAGGCCTGTTTCTTGGATGCCCCCATCTCCCAAGGAGGCCTCTTCGGCGACGCTGGATGTCGCTCGCCTGTGAGCAGCGTGTCTCCTCACTCCCGGGCTTCTCCACCACAGCGGCAGGTGCGGGTGTGTCAGCGCCCGGACCACAGTCCCAGTGAAACTTTTTCAGAGGCTCCTGGGGCATATGGCATCCACGGCGGCGGTCACTCCGCTCGGCCTGATGCATATGAGACCATTGCAGCACTGGCT
>JAZGTI010002711.1:0-34793 GCA_036877585.1 Botia kubotai | reverse complement strand
TCACTATTAAAAAGGACGGCGACAGTCAGTTCTGTGCATTCCAAAGATAACAAGCTCCTCTAACCAGCTGAGAATCTTCTGGGGGGTTTAGCAGGAGTTCACGGAAAATTCCGGAATGACATTAACCGTCTGGATGCCCGTGTCATTCCCGAGCGAAAAAAGTAACGCTTAAGATGAAGAACTCATCACGAGTAGATATTTCTGTTTTTTCCCTCCTTATTTCATTCTCCGCAGGAATTTTAAAAAGCGCTCCCGGGCAGCGGCGAGTAAGATAACAGACGGAGACAAACCGCGTGTCTCATAAGCCGTTTCATTAATCTCCAGACCTGAGAAGAGAGGGAGAGGCGGGGCTGATCTGAACCATTACACGTTCCTCACAAACCGACTCAAATGAAACGGACGTCTTCCTGCACATTAAAAAGACTTCCACGAAAATCAAACAAGGTTTCTTATCCTTTCTCTCTCTTATCCTCAAGCTATCCTCCGTCTCCATGGAGATCACCACCGAGGGCAACGTTTTCCTGCGTCACCGACCATAAGGTGACATTTAACAAGTTCACTTCATTAGGGCCGTGTCATATTCGAGTTTGGTTTCTGCACGCACTCTGAACCTGCTGGCAATCTTCAAAGATATGTAACAGAATAAAAAGTATGTTTATGTAGATAAAGAAAGATGTGTGTGCAGGTAATGAGGCTGTGATGAAAACAGCATGTGGGCTGTGTGTATGAATATTCATGGTTAATTTAGAACGTGTGGGCGGATCAACCTTGACCATCATCTCATCACCACGCGCAGGAGCGCCGCCGTGATTTAGCGACAGACTCGGTCATCCACAGTATCTCTTAATACCGCCACTCGTGGGCACACATAATCAATGCCACTCATTAAGGTCACAACCTTTGATCTCAGGAGACTGCGCTGAACCTCTTGAGGTACGGTGAGCTGTGACAAAGAGATTAAATTTTAGATGCAAGCCTAAAGAGTTACGCTAAGTTGCGGCTTGCTATAGGCTTCTGATGACTTTAGGAACGTTAAGACCGTTACATCACCTAATTAATATTCATGAGATATGCTCAAAAAGTTTACGACACCCTTTTCAGATCATTATAAATACAAACAGAAAGTTAAGTCAACTATATTTTCAGTGTGTTTTCCCAAAGGAGAAAGACTGTGCATTTTAAATGCTAAAAAAGTATATTAGCATATAAACAGATTCAAAGCCACAAAACCCTCAATTTGAGTTTACAGGATGACAAAAACCATCCTAAAGGTTTCTAGCTGATATTAATTGGCCGGTTGCATAAACAACTTACACTAGTCTTACAAGTTAGTCATTATTTTTTTTTTCTCGACTGGTTGTAACTTTTATAAATCAGTTTTATATGAATCTGAAAAGTAAGGCTGATTGGCCCTAACTAATTGCCAGTTGGTCAGACTAGTTCTTAAGACAGTCTTAAGACAGTGGCTTTGTTTAGGCAACTGACCCCAGAACTTGACTACACATTTCTAATAGCTGTCTCGGTTAAAACAACCCAAAACAACATGAACTTTCAGGTAAAGGATTTATTAATAGACAGTTTTACTTTTAATGAAAAGGAAAATGGCAGAAAATTTCATCGACTTCACACTTCTGGGAGCAGAGGCCGCTTGTGGCACCTCGGAGGGCAAAGTGGCTTAAGTGGAGCTCCTAATTACAGCATTGATTCATTAACTCTATTACAAGTTAGAATTAATCGTTTCATTAGCATTTTGGCACAAGCTATGAATCATAATATGGAAGAACCCGGACCAGCTCGCTCACATCATGAGGGCTAAACTTTGAGGAACTAAATAAAATATTAGCCAATCTGTTTATCTCATTTTTAAAAATCTATACTGTGGTATTGCAAATAAATCTTCATCGCAGAAGGACACAGAGCCACTAACTGTGCATTCGTTGATTGATGCGTTTCAGACTGGTTTTAATTTCGAAGAATTGTCAGAAATGACTTGACGTACAATATAGGGCCTTCGCACGGTAACACGAATAAATTTGGAGTGTTTACAAGATGCTTTTTGCCTGAGGAGAGTCATTACCGATCATAAATGACAGGCTCTGAAGTGTACTGTACAATTTAAAGACCTAAATGTGTCATTCACATTCTCAAAGTCAAACGAACTGAATATATGTGTGTCGTTACAAAACAATCCGACTCACCAGCTGGAGGTGATGGGGAAGCTGCAGGTTCTCCTGTAGGAGGAGGAGGAGGGTGGGGGATAGTATCAGCAGCAGGTGCAACGAGGTCAGCTGGAGGGGAGGGTGCAGTTATTAGCACAGGTGGAGGGAAGACAGGCTCGGAAGCAGGAGGTGGGGTAACAGTTTCAGGGAGAGAAGGGGTAGAAATGGACTTGACAGAGGAAGGAGGTGTTAGTGGCTCCACAGGTGCAGGAGGTGTGGAAATCTCAAAAGCAGAAGGGGCAGCAGCAGATTTGGCAAGAGAAGGAGAGGGGTGTGGCTTGGTAGAAGGAGGCGGGGCAATTATTTCAGCAAGCGGAGAGGTCGTGAAAAGGTCAACAGCAGCAGCAGGTGGAGCAATGGACTCACCTGCAGGGGTTGATACAACACCCGCTGATTCAGCTCGGGGGGGAGGTGGTGGAGGGGAGGACACAGTGTCTGTGACAGGGAGTGGTGGAAGGGGGTCAATTGGCACCAGTGCTGGCAGAGGGTCAACCACAGGGGGAGATGAAGGGGGGGTTCTGGAGGGTGACTGGGCCCCTGATGGCTCTGAGGGTTCCCTCATGCGGTTGATGACCTTCTCTGAGAGCTGAGGAACAAAGGAAATGAAGCAAAACAAGTGTCAAGAGCTGAGACACCCTGGTCAGCTGACAACCCTGTGTTAAATAAATGCTAAACAATGTCAACACATTGAAGATGATACTGACTTGTTGACCTACTTATATATTTAATATTGCAGCACTGGGGGATGGAGATCATTTTAAGATAACAACTCATAAAAATTGCATGCATGTAAACACAGAGAGCCAAGAATAATATATGTTGAAAAACAGACACGTAAGTAAAAACAAGCGCATACATTCTGTATTAGTCTAAAGATATACGACCCTAATAATATAACCAATAGGGGGCGGGCACTGTTCGGCCTACAGTGACGGGGGGGCGGGAACACATACAGTCAGGGCTGACATTGTGGTGCTTGAACTGTAATAGGTGTCTGATTTTGCACAATATAATCTTAAATCTCTAATCCTTTTAGTAACGTCAGAGGTAAAGTACAAAACAGAGATCACAAACTTGCTCGTCAAACGAATACCCTACACAGCAGATCAACTCAAGACTTGGTAATTCCTCACCGGGAGAATTTGCCCGTTAGATTAGTTGGAACAACATTATTAGAGGGATTTCTCCACGATCCAGCAAAGATCGTAATCACAGCTAAAGCGTAATGAAGTCATGGGACAGTGCATATGATCTTTGACAGGTGGACAATAACATACGTGTGCCACTCACCCTTACGCCCTTGACTACAGTTATGTTCTCATTTTCATCCGCCTCAAAAGACACGCGACGCGTGCTGTTGTTGGCTCCCATGGCGGTTTAAACAACCCTGCTGGTGTTTAACCAGCCGCTTCATGTACTTCAGATCAGCACTTATGAACTTTAAACAGTGCTGCAGTTGACAGTTCCCGGAGTTGTAATTCCCGAGCACCAGGGACACACGTTTCCGTTAGGAAACACCCCGCGCTTCCGCTTCTAGTCCCGCCTACCTCGAGAGGACAAACGATATTGATTGGATGAGCGCAAGCTTTTAAACGAGTCACTATTGGACAAGAGAATAAAAATATACTCAATATATTTCGTATAAAAATACACATTATTATTAGCTATATAAATTCCTGTTATTATATTATATAATTCCTGTTATAATTTTATTAATTATATTTAAATATTAAAAATGATGTAAATGAATACTGTGAATTTACTTTTTAAGAACATAATTTCTTCAGTTACTTTGCCACCTCATTTACCTTCTGTTTGGTTCATAAATGTAGTTTAAGTACTTTTAAATAAGGTAACAAACTGTTAATAAACAAACTGGCCTTCATGTAAACAGAGTTCTGTGGGCATTCAGAGATGTGGGTCTTCTGTCCTTCAGTGGATGACCATCTTTGTCTTTGATGCCCTCAGTTGTCACTTTGAGAACCCTTTATCCTGCCCTAGGTGATGCGAATTAACCTCAGCCCTGTGTCATCAGCAGCAGACAGCAGATTGTTCAGAAATGATCGGCCCTGATCAGAACTTCTGTTACCAGCTGGACTCAGAGGAGCTGAAGAAAAATAACCTCAGCCTCTCAATGAATGTTTGAAGGGGCACAAAATTAACCACTGTGTTATCTCCGCTGTCCACGGACACATCAGTGAAAGAGGAGACATACAGCAGAGATCGTCAACAGATACAGGGATTCTTTGCCATGGCATAATGTGCGAAGTAAACAGAGAAATTCTAATTAAGTTCACCAAAGTGTAATAAATTATACAATTAATTAATAACATATTTTTTTAATTGAATTGAATGTTTTGAAAACTTTTTGGGCAACGAATGTCTTTTTAGGCTAAACGACTAGATTTCCTGAGGAGCTGAGCGATCGGCCGATGTTGTCTTGTCATTGGCTGAAATCTTTTACGCGGTCGTGTGACGTCATCGGGTGAAGTGGCGGAAAGATGGCAGCTGACACAGGCAGATACAGGAGCGCTGTCTCCAAAAGCAAAGACCCTTCCGGTTTACTTATTTCTGTCATAAGGTGAGCATTGTATTTATATGGTGCCTGTGCCGTCCGGCTGACGGGCAGTGTCCTGTCTGTATAAGGCTAAAGGTTGTGGTACAACCTCTTAGCATGTTTGCTAACGTCCTGTTATTTTTTCCACATTATGTCACATATGAATTATTTCACAGTCACGTCATAGGAAGCTTTATTGCTTGCTATACTTAAACGAGATTGTTATGCTTAAATAAGGGTTTGTTATATTAAGGGAACCTGTTTTAAATAACAGTTTATTTGTTGACAGGTCTGGCTGTCAAAATATGGGGAGGTGTTTTAAAAACCTAGTGATTTGCATACGTAAACAGCGTTATTTGGGCATCATAGACGCGTACTGCAGCTTTGGCATTAACGTGCTGTCTAGTTGGACACCTTACTAGGTTTGACAGCCAGTCTTGTTTAAAATGCTGTCTAGGCAGGCAGCTCACCAGGTTTTGAGACACAGATCGTATGCTTTGACAGTCAGCCTTGACTAAAATGCTGTCTAGGTAGGCAGTTATGTAGGTTGTGAGACAGTTAGCGACTAAATCTAACAATATCCAATATTACTGCCTTATTAATAAAGACAGTCATGAGCACTGAGGTTTTCTTTGCTTAGTTTGCTAACTGCACTGACTGTGATTGTTAATGGTGAAGTTTTAATGAGTTTTGAATCTAAATACACATACTCAGCCTCAAACATTGACTTAGCTGTAAAGATTTCCGATGTTTTTTTTCTCTGAGCGCAAGTTGAGCTGATAAGCTGTCAGAAATCCGTCACTTGCTTCATAGCGTTTTTTACCTCAGTTTTAACCCATCAGCCCTTTTAGGCCAATTCGGTGAGGTCACATCTGAGGTTCAGATCACCAAGTCTTGATCACATGATCTGTGCTTCTCCATTGAGTCCTTTTCTCTCTCTTTCATGCTCTCGCTCTCTCTCCTCTTTTCGGAGCTCCAGGGATTGGGATGACCGTAATGATTTTGCACGGCTTCCTTTTCTGTGTGACTTTTGAGAGCTGAGAGGGGCCGTCTGGCAGTCTGCCGTCTGGGACGCTCGCTAAATCGGCGTGCGCCCAGGCGCCTCGCTCGGAGCGTGTGGGCGTCTGATGACGGATTGTGAAACGGTTGCAGTGGCCAAAATCCTTTTACGTCAGTCTGAATGTAATGAGTCGAGACTGGGTTCAGCCGCGTCTGAGGCGTTTATGCTTCACACTATAGAAGATTAAAAGTGTAGTTCAGTCAAATGCAATTTTCCCGTGTCAAAAGACCTATTTAGAAACAACACTGTCATCTCCTCTATTACATCCTCAACTGTTAAAGATGTTCAGCTGCTCCATCATGAAACAATTAAACGTTGCGCCACCTAGCAACAAGCCCTTAAAGGGACAGTTCCTTAAAAAAAATAAATAATAAATTCTCACCCTCGTGTTGCTACAAACCCAGAGAATAAGTAAACATCATTACAAATGAAAATAAGTAAACACTTGGAGAATGAGAAAAAGGCACCATTAAAATTAAAGTATCAATAAATGTATGTCATTCCGCTTTCCTGTAGCTCAGTGGTTAGAGCATCGCATTAACAACGCCAAGGTCATGGGTTCGATCCCAGGGATTGCATAACTTAGAATCAATGTATAGTATAATGCAGTGTAAGTCGCTTTGGATAAAAGCATCTGCCAAATGCATAAATGTAAATCTTTTAAAAAGTTTTTGGAAAGTAAACTCATTTTTTGTTCATGAGTGAGACATTGATACTCTCACAAAACTTAAAGATTTTAAGTGAATAATACCTTATGTTTTGGTCTGTTCACACAAAACGTGCCATCAGAAGACTTAAAATACAATGTCGTGTATACTGTCATAAAATAAGTACTATTTATAGGGCTTTTTTTTAGAGCTTGACAGGCTTAGTCCATATTTACTTTCTTTATATAGAAAATAATAACAAGGATATTCTTTAAAAAAAATGAGGCTTTTCATAACACAGAGGAAATAAAATCATATTGAATTAACATGGTGATGATTTTTGTAATTGTAAACCATTAGTATTTGTAAAATACAAGATGTATTTGGTAACATAGTAAATGTATATAATCTTCTGCTCAGGACACTGTCCAGCAGTGATGATGTGCAGGACAGAGAGACAGAGAAGGGCCGTTTGGAGGATGCCTATGAGAAGTGTGACCGTGACGTGGACGAACTGATCGTTCAGCACTACACAGAACTCACCACGGCCATCCGCACCTACCAGAGCATCACGGAGAGAATCACCAGCTCCCGAAACAAGATCAAACAGGTGGGCAGCGCGTTCCCCCAACTGTGTGTTTGAGGAATAATGTAACTTTGAACGATTGAAGAATGTGTTGGTCGCTCGTTTCCATGCAGTTACCCAGAATGGTGATTGGAGATTTTTAAGCTTCCAAAAGGATGTTGACATGGTCTGATTAAACAGGTTTTGAATACCAGATCAATTGATTAATTGAAAATCGGTTTATTGATGCAACTTAAAAGAATGATTAATTTACAAGTCTGTCCGTATATGTGAAAGCACATGTTGTCAGTCTGTTTGTTTATAGATACAAGCTTTGTTTTTGACTGTAGGCTGCTGGAGATTAAATGTAGCTGCTGCTTTCATTTTGTAGCCCACGTAGTTCTGTAATCTTAACATGTGCGCATGCAAACCGCATTCAGTCTTTTATGAGACTGGCAGTTATAATATATCTAGGGACTAACTATTGAGACGTAATGAGAAGGAAAGTACACGTTGTAAACAACACACGGTAACTTGCGGTAACAATTTGATGCAGAAAGGAAAACAAAAACCTAACCAACAGTTGTTTAATCCATTTTCTAGTTGATTTTGTTTAACTGTAGCTCTTAGTCGTTTGGTCTGGTGGCTCGTTCCTTAGGTGTCAGACGAGTGGCTCGTGCTTCTGCTGCTGTAGTCTTTGATGATAGCTGCTCTGGGACCTCCAGTCACCATCTTTACACCTTCATTATTATTTAAAGACACAGGTGACTGAGTTTGTTTATTGCGCTTCTGCAAGATGCAATCGAGCCGGCGAGTCATGCGACATTTGCGTGCGTGTGAGCGTAAGTGAGAAAGAGGAAAACATAAACTCAACATAGGTGCTGAAACAAAGCGCTGTTCATTAATTCTGCTGTTTTAACCGACCCAGCGTTGGGAGAGAGAAGCACCCAACCCCCCCCCCCCACACACACACACACACAAGAAAAGCTAAAAAAAATGGTGAGACGTCATAAAAGGAACATTAGGAATTTCTAGTAAGTATACGAGTCTTTAATGTTTGAAATAATGACCCTGTAAACTAGCCGCTAACTGCACACCACGCTATGGCTTTAATCTACAGCAAAATTTTGCTTAGCTTCTTCTCCCCGCTGCCAACACACATGAAAATAACTATGCAGAGCTATGAAAGAAAGCTACACATCTGATGCTTGTTTTAACAAGTGTGAACCTTCAACTTTCCCTGACATTGTGTGTGTGTGTGTGTGTGTGTGTTGCTCTTTGCTTAGGTTAAGGAGAACCTGCTATCTTGCAAGATGCTCCTCCACTGTAAGAGAGATGAACTGAGGAAACTCTGGATCGAGGGTGTAGAACACAAACACGTTCTCAGCCTTCTGGATGAGATTGAGAACATCAAGCAGGTTCCTCAGAAGCTGGAGGCAGCCATGGCCAGCAAACACTACCTGCACGCCACAGATATGCTGGTGAGTGGATGTTCATTATTGCCTGTGAATTTGTGCAAATGTGGTTTTAATCTAAAGTTGTGAAATAACACAAATGGAAAATTTGGATCGTGCAATAGCCAAAAAAAACCCAAACAAATGAGGGATATTTCATATTTTGGTTCTTTAAAGTAGCCACTCGTTTCTTTGCAACAGTTTTGAACACTCTTGGCGTTCGTTCAATCCAGCTTCACGAGGTGCCACCTGGGATATTCTTGAAAGAGTTCCCATGTTTGCGGGGAACTTATTGGCTGCTTTTCCTTCATTATGCAGTCCAACTCATCCATTTCCAAAAAAAGTTTTAGCAAAGAATATTTAAATACTTAAGTAGTCAAAATGTTTCAATAATCTGTAATTATTATGCGCAAACTTTCAAGCGTTTAAAATTGTAATACATAACTTTGCCTTTCTATCCTCACCTCTGTTCCAAACATAAAATTGTACGTACTTTACGTACAGTTATGCTTTACCCAACAGCTGAAATTATAAATCATTGAATTAATTGTTAATTATATTATAAATGATAATATAGTTATACATTATAAATTTAACGTTGCGAATCAGGGTAAGGTAAGGAGGCAGTTTTAAAAACTGATCTGTTATCTGCTTGCTCGTTTTGTTTAGTTTATTTTCAAATTTTCTTTCTCTCTCCTCTCCCCTCAATTGCACCTTCCATTCCATCTGAACCTGGGTTGACAAAAAGACATGTAAACATGGACACACACACACACACACACACACTCTGTAGTCTGTGTGATCTTCGTTTGCATGAACACATACTTGACTTCCATGACCCCTCCTCCTTCTGTCGAGGACGATGCACCAAAAGGGCAGTGATGGCCCTCCAGGGCACAATCAACACGCCATTAAATTCCATCTAATAAAACGCATCCATTCAGGGCCATTTTGATTTATTAAATATAAACATGCACTCGCCATGCTCAGCGATGTGGCTGAAAAGAGAAGATTAGAGAGAAATAAAGACTGGAAATATAAGGAACAGGCAGGAGAGATCGCAAGGGCAGAAGGAGGTAACAATTAACCAGGCGACGGAGGCTCTGAGACACGTGAGACTTGTCAGGTGAAGGCAGTAAGAACTTATCTGCTTCCGTTTGCAAATGCGACAGCGGGGCAAGTAGCTGCTGCTACGCCACAGATTCAGGACGGCATTAAAGCGAAGCCTGAGGGAACTGGACTCGCTTTCCATCTTAAGCTGCATTTTGTTCCTACTTTCTCCATTTTAAAGTCTATTCGCACATGGATGAATGAGAGAGATGAAGAACAGATACTCATAACGTTTGTGCTTTGTGATTTATGAGGATTGGAAAGACTAATTTATTTAGTGTCTAACTGAATTCTAACTGACTGTCTAACTGCCTGCTGTATTTCCTGTGAAATATTACATACAGTGTCACTGCTCAACAAATGTATCTTAAACCAGCCTAGGAAAGTGTGCTGGTCTCAGGTGGTTTTGTAAGTATCCAAGCCTGTCTAATCCTAGCTTGTCCAAGATGGTCTTCAACTGGCCTCCTAGCCTGGAAAATCAAGTGATTAGCTGAGAAGTTCCCTAATCCCTCCCAAAACCAGCAAAGCAGACCAGCTTTGCCAGGCTGGCAGACCATCTAACCACCTTTGGCTTGTTTAATCTGTGTGTGAAGAGGGTGTCCATATACAGTATATGAACTGTTCTCTCACTTCATGTAGACTGATAAGCTCTGTATCACGCCTCATTCAACCAGCAGTCCCATACTTCATTATGCTCTCTGATGAAGACGCCCATGCACTCAGCATAGTGAATATTCAGCAGCACTGCAGTCCACCGTCCTACATTTTCCTCCACTAATACCTTGATTTGATGAGAATTGTTATATGTTGCTAGTGTAGCTAGCAGTGTAGCTAATTAAGGACAATTTGCATATATAGGTCTGCAGAGCATCAGGTACCAGTGACCAATAGAGTTTAGAATACATACAGTGAACCCCAAAAGTATTTTGCCACATTTAAAATACCATCCAATTTTTATTCGTTGAGAAAAACACAGACTTTTTAAACAAGGCATTTATTGTTTTAAACAATAAGACAAAATAGTCTTAGGATATTTTCTGGTTCTCAGACATAGTGAAACATATCTGTAGTTCATGTGATGACCTACACCTGTGCTTACTCTGCTGAGACGCCTTGGTGAATGGTTAGGGGAGCTAGCACTCACTAAAATGTCCGTTTAAAATCATGTTGCTAAATGTAACAATAAACATGGCTTAGAGAAGTCAAGTTTTGGGTTAAAGGTCATTGGGTTGAAGGTCAAAGGTCATTGTTTGAAGCTGGCACTTGGTTTAGATATTTCTCTAATGCAATATGTCTCAAGCGTTTAAAGAATGGTTCAGTGAGGCTGCTGTAGATGTTCAGGTGAAATGTTGAGGAGTGCTGTTGTGTGGGCAGGTGTCTGCTGTGGCGTCTCTGGAGGGGCCGCTGCTGCAGGTGGAGGGTCTCGGGGATCTGCGTCTGGAGCTCCACAGCAAGAAGCTCAACATCCACCTGGTGCTGATCGACGAGCTTCACCGTCATCTCTACATCAAGTCCACCAGTCGCGTGGGTCACCGCGGCAGGAACAAGGAGACGGGCCGGTGAGCTCCCTGTTTCAATTCTGGAGGATTTGTATCAGATGCTCATACATTGCAGATGCAAAAATATAATTGGTGTCAATCGAAAACTTTAGGCGTAGTACCAAATATGAATGAATGGTACAGAAATGAAAACCTTTGCTCAAAAGTTGATGAAGCCTTTGACTCGGGTTATATTCCGGTTATGCCGGTAAGCTCAAAGCAATTACCTCTGGAGCTGCAGAGTCATTTCTCAGCCTTAGATTCATTTACCTCCGCAGGTTGCTGGTGGCCGGGCACGCCGCTCATCTAATTACAGCCTGTGTGCTTTTTAAAGAGAAAGACAAGTTCTCTTAAACCAAACATCCCATGAGTCTTCGCTGTCTCATTGTTAATACGGGTCTGGAATATGCCAAACCGAAAAACTGATCCGACTAATTAGGAATCTAGGCTTTAATATAGGCCAAAGTTGGCATAAACCTCGGCTACTTTGACACTTTGCATAAACTTTAATTAGTCGCAAGACGACTTGAGGAAAATGCGTTGTGCATCTTACTGGAGTTTTCCTTCACGTAGTTCGTAACAGACCGCTAACTGGGTTTGCTAACAGGGTGAGTATGCTATTTTGAAGGGGAATCGCAATATTACATTGCTGTATTAAATTGAAGGCTTCATTCACCAGGGTCTTAAATCATTAGATTGTTGGTAAACAAAGCTTCTTTGGCCTTGCTGCAACTTTCCCATCAGAGTCACGCAATTAGCTGATTTTCATCTCTTCCTGTCCCTGCGCGCAGGCCACTCGGCCGTCGTGGCACTGATGCGGCGTTCGGCGCAGAGATAAGTCATTCACACCCTCGCAGGCGAGCAGAAGGGAATGATAATAGGTTTTAGCTTTTCTCAATGGTGACACGACCGCCCACGCGCACATCATCACCGAGGGACCGCTGACCCCCTCCGCTAGCCAGCTGTGCAAACTGCTGCGCCTGCCTTTGCAATGCTAATTCTGGTAGATGAGACGAGGCGCAGCGGTGTAGCGCATTACGCTAATGCAGGTTGGTGACCCGCAGGGCTGAAGTGTGGAGTTGTTTGTAATAGGGGTTTTTGATCTCAGGATTGTGTGTGCGTGTTTTCTGTACTTCCGCCGCTCTGTGTACGGCCATGTAATTATAGCGCGATGCTTTCATGAGGAGAAAAGATTTATTAGTCAGGGTCATGACACGACTGCAATTGTCTTTTGAGCGACATCCTAAAGTAGCAGGATTTTTATTCATTTTCTCTCTTGTGTGTGGCGCGCACTGCCGTTTTGATTCGTCATGTTCTGACTATTTTAATTCCTCTGTCTGTCTGTCTGTCTGTCTGTTTGTTCGTCCATCCATATATCTGCATTTCCCTTCCTCTTTAATCGTCCAAGGATCCTTGGTAAATGATATCTTACGCATATCTTTTAATTGTTTATATTTGTTAAAAGCTGGTAAAACTCTGTAATTCACATTCAGGGCCAAAGATATTCTGGCAGCAGTTTTCTCCACGTTACATCAAACGGCCACAATTATTTTTTTTCCACAACAGTCTCACATATTTTCTGTCTTTTGAGCGACGTCCTAAAGTTGTTCAATTTCGCGTGTGTGTGTTGCACATGCCTGTCTTTTGGATTTTTCATGTTCTGACCTCTTCTGTGGAAATTCTCTATTATTTTCATAAAACATTCAGGGAAGCTTTCTGCGGTTATATGGAAATGATGATGGTGAATCGTAAACGTGTAATAATGAGGATAGTTCTGTCACTATGACGATGGTTACTATAACGATGAAGGTAGTAACAGTACCTGCGCTATTTTCTTTCAGGTCCGCTCTGAAGGATACGTCTATTTCGGATGTCAGCGGTTTGTCCACTCCACGCAAGATCACAGAACCATTACAGTTCAGCACCCCGGGAACATCCAGCAGTAAGAACCACTAAAATACAGAGCAAATGACCATAAATCCAAACAAACCTGATAAGTAACGAGAAATATATAGGTTTTTTTAGATTAAGGAAGGTAAGACTAGATCAAGGGTTCTCAACCCAAAGATGGGTCAGTTTTCACAAAATTAACCAAATTAAACTTTTTCTTATTTATTAGTCTGATAGCAGGTTTTTTGTATATTATTGTTCCTGAGTAGTTCATGGTAATATTTCAGCTATTTAAAGTTTGATTTTAATTTTTATTTACTTTTGAAATACAGACAGTTTTTGAATCCATGTGAGAACCAAAATGTGAATATGAGCAAGCAACCAAAAGGCAGATAAAATGACCGTTCTCCAGTGTAAGAGAGGAACAGAGTGCTGCTTTGGCAGAGAGGGAGAGTGAATTACAACTCAATTTAGTGTCACACTCAGCTGAATCTGAATGATGGGTTCTTCTGTGAGGACTGAAGGGAACAGCAGCTGGGCTCGATGTGAAGCGAGGGTGATTTTGTTGGATCTGACGCTCCATATTGTCTGCTGGAGTCCAAAAGTGCTAAAAATCATCACACATTTGAACAGGGTCACTGTCTCTATTAACACAACAGCGGATGAACCGTACATACAGTTTATCGATAGAATTAATGCAATATATATACTAATATCCTAATATTCATCTGCCTTTATAGTTAAACAGTGTCTGGTACATTCTTTTAAACTTCTCATAATAAAGAAAATTGTCTGTATACACACATTCAGACTCACACTCAGGTTTCATGATCTCAGTACATCATGTTTCAATAAGAATATTAAGCACTGTAGATGAGATGCTCTCTTCTGTTATTAATCATGCAGAACTGTCAGCACAGCGGGGGTGCGGGTCTTGTTATCCGTAATCTCCTGTGTGGGGCCGACTCCACTGTGAGCCGAGACTGTTGTCAAACCCACCAACTCACCCACAGCTGCCAGTTGTTTTGCACCGTCTCAGAGACACACTCTCAAACTCTAGGGCAATTACCATAAGTACAGTCCTGTTAAAACCATTGTAATGATGTTCATGTAAATATGTAAATATGTGTTGAAAAGCAGTTGTGCTGCTGCTGAGGAGGGAGAAAGAGAATAGAGGCAAAGCTTTATGAAAATACAGGTCTGAAACATTGTGAAGGACAGCTGTTATAATGTGCATAAAAATGTCATTGTAGTTTCAAACTATTGGTTTTAAAGAAGAGGTATGAACTGTACTTCAGTGTAATTAGTTGTGTAGTATTATTACATTGTAATACGTATGTAATAACTATGTAATAGGATATGTAATAAGAGTTGCATCAATTTCTCTCTAGTTATTAATATATAAACTTTAATCTTTTTATTTAATGTAACACTTAATGATAATTTAATGAATAACATTTCATTGCAGTATGTAATGCTTAATATATAAGCATATATACAAGTTAGTAAGGTAAGTTAGTTAGTAAAAGGATGTTTTGCAACTTAGAATTATACATTATCATTGTACTTTAACACTGTCATAAATAAAATGTTAATATATTTACATATTCACATTCAAATTTACATTTATTGCTAATGTGAAATAGTGTATGACGTATATAAGATGAGTATCTTAGTCACACATTATGACTAATGTATCTTCATGCATTAAAATGATTTTATATATGTATGCATATATAAATCATGAATATGCATATATGTTGCATAAATCTTTCACCCCATTTATGCAGCTATAATCATATGTTGTTATGGAAATAATGGTAGTTATTGTAGTTTTGTTGATGGTGTGTGTATTTGTGCAGTGCGTGACGTGCAGGAAATTAGAGAACAACTGGATGTGGACCCAGAGGAGAACAGCGCTGAGTTCATGGGCATCCTCATCAAAGCTCTCGCCAAGCTCAAGAAGATCCCTGAGACCATTGAAGCCATCATGGAGCGTCTGGAACCCGAGATGAAGCAGATCCTCAAGAGATCCACCACTCAGATCGCAGACCACGCCTACCAGAGAGGAGAGAACCTTGCCCAGGACAATCAGCCCAGGTAAGAGAGACAGGACATTAATCTTTCAGTAACAAAATATTGGGCTGAAAACAATGTGATTTATCCATTAGGATGTTATTGGATCGTAAAAAGTTAGGCTGTGATATTACAGGCCAAAATATATTCGTCTTTTCAGCCGGACAGAAACATTACTGAACGTTTCTGACGTCTTTACATTTTGGTTACGAAAAGTAGCAGATGTTTTCTTTAATAACCTGTATCGTAAAATCACAAATGATAAAACCAGGGACTATAATCGATAACGTAAATGGACTCGGCTTCAATTTCATGTTGTCGATAAACAACATCATAAGATATAACAGCTTCCAGTGACAGTCACTTTAGTTAGTTGTGCATCTTACTGCGAACCGAAGTGTGATTGGCTTCCATTGTTGTCTTTCTCTCTCGCCCTCTCTCCCTCTCTCTTTACCCGCTGATGACCGGCTGGATCAATGTTCTCATTTCGCATGTGGCATTCATACCTCCCTCATTTCCAGAAATGGTGTAATCCATAAAAGTGCGGCGCAGCCGATGTCTGCTTAAGCGTCGGCTTTAACGCCGAAAAACAAAAGCACGGGAAGAAAAGACCGATAATGACGGCTCTTAAGCGACCGTTCCTCACTCAAGGCAGAAATGAACTCACAATCGCTTCGTTTTCTGCAGCTATTCTCCGTATTTAATGTTTGCCCTCCGCGTCCCTCTCTGATGGGCTCGGTGCTTCGCAGGCGACATTTGATTGCGTGCTTTTAATAAAATAAATGGAGTTTTTTTATTGAAAGCGACGAGCATTATGCTGGAAACTTTGGTCGTTAAGTGAAATGTTCATGGTTCGCTAGCTCATTTGAAACGCGGTTTTGTGTGTGTGTGTGTGTTTTGTTCGACAGTCCTTTTAAGACCAATGTACCAATATATCATAAAATGTATTATTTTAATAACCCACAGGAGCTCATTTTGATTTAATTTCCTGAATTCACGGGGTTAATTTTTTCCCTGTGGTTCACTTAAAATGTTAGTGATGTTTCTCATGCCAAAATATTAGCAAAAATTGACTTGTTTTTTATAACCATATTCCAACCATAATCCAATAGTCGTCAATAATATGTAAATATTGTCATGTGTTTATGCATTCATCGGTATGACATCACAGTGTTGCGGAAGTATGTGATGAGTCATTTTTGTGGCTTAGTTTCAATAAAGCGATTTCAGTGCTGTGTCTCGTACCTGGAAATGTGAACGCTGAGGTAGGGCTTTGTTTCTATGGAAACTTCAGAAAGTGAAATGTGTACCGTATGGTGGGGGAAGATAAACAATCTAAGGCTACGCATAAATGCAGTGTAGCTACACACTATGAGGTTATACTGCTTATGAATTGTCTGTGATGTAAAATGCCCCATTCGTCTGATGTTTGTTTGTGTAAATGTGATTGGCTGTGACTCAGACTGTATCAGATGAGTGTGCAGGAAAGCATGATCTTATCTGCTGTGTCATATAATGTGAGCGTACATGTTGAGCGTGAGTAAAGGGTCATCTTCCTCCTTTATCTTTTCAACGGTCTTTAACGCACAAGTCTCTTAAAAAAATAAAAACTTTGTCCTCACCTTCATGCTCTTCCAAACTCAATGATTTTTAGTTTTTTTTTTGCGGAACACCAAAGGTGATTTGCTTTTAATACGAATGTTTTGAGCACTGTTTTCTGCGGGGGGAAAAACGTAAATGAGGAAAAAGGCTGTCAAGCTCAGAAAAACACCCCATAAAGTAAGTATTGTAGTGTGATATGTTAATAGGCATACATTTAAAAGGGAGGTAGCAATGTATGATTTATGAATAAATGATTTTATAAACGATTGATCCAGTCCTCACTGAGTGATTCGATTCGGTCTCATTGAATGATTCTGTCAATGACATCTCATAGAAACGTACATATCTGTTGTGTTTAATAACACGTGTCAAGCTGTCATCTCCGACCTCATCCTCTATTTTCTCCTCTACCTCGCACTCAGTTTACTGGGACGGATGAGTAAACTCCACAACAGTCAGACAGCTGTGGGTCCTCCTAGTGGACCTGCAGAGTTTGACAGATGCTGCTAATTGTTGTCAGTGAACAGCTGGTGCAGCCCAACAGAGAGATGCTGTCAACACCCTGCTGATGTCATGTTCATTAGAAACAAAGAATGGACCACTTCTTGGCTCAGTTCTGGGGATGAACTGGGCTCCGTGGAGGGACTTCCATGAGCCAAACTGGCTGATAATAGAGTTTGTCATTGGAAGCCTCTATCAGACTGGAAATGTGGATGACCTGTTGTGTTTATCGTGTGTGTGTGGCTTTAGATTGTGCTCTGTTAGTTTGTGTGGGAACTGTGGTTTTGTTTTATGTATTCATCATTCATTCAAGCCTCACACAACTGGATCTTAGTTCTGACATACCTCTCTCTCTCTCTCTCTCTCTGCCCCCCTTCAGGTTGTTGCTGGAACTGCTGGAGCTGTTGTTTGATAAGCTGAACGCAGTGGCCCAGGCTCACAGTGTGGTTCTGAGTCACCTGCAGAAGATCGTGGTCTCTTCCAGTGGAGCTCAGAAGGGTATCAAACTTTATGAGCAGGCTGATGTGTATGCCAAGATCCAAACTGTTCTGCAGGTCAGTTCCTCATGGTCTTTCGTTAGAGTTGATCCAGACAATTGGATGACAAATATGGAACCTGATAAGATACCGTAGCAGTAAAACTTTGAAGTAGATTTGGTGCTAAGCACTAACATTACTAATGGTTCTTGCTAAGAATGCTATAGCTAGTAACCTATCAACTTACCTATTAACCTGATGAACTTTGACTCAACCCATGCCAGACATGATTGATACCTCATATTATGTATCTTAGGGAATGGTGAGCTATTACTTTCCTAAGCGAATAGAAATACAGTTGGGTGATAAATCTCTTACACTTGCAGGCGTTTCACAAGTGCAAATCTTAGATTCATAACTCATAGCCACTTATGCACAGACGAGCATTTTCTTTAGTTACATTAATACAATTTGGAGTTAAAATGTTAATAGTTAAAAATATGTAAACCTGTTGTTCTGAACATTTCTGGTGTTCAGAAAGCCTACGACATCTAAACTACCATATACATATTAAAATGAAAAGAATTTCCTTTCAATTAAGAAACCCATGCACTTTAATACAACCCAGTTTTCAGTCATATTTTAGACAGGAGACAGGAGATGTTTGCAGCTATTAGCTGTTTGTTGTATCTCTCCTGTACGACAGTATGCATGGAGCAAGAATGTGAGGCTGAAGTTTTGTGAATAATCCACATTAGCTCATCCAAAGTGCCATGTTTAATTGAAGCGTGTTAATTGGAAAGTGTTGACTTTAAGTGTGAGTGTCTGAGTGAACTACAGTGTTTTGCAACAGACTGATGGGCAGGTGAGATTACCAGCTGTTCACGTAACCTTTGAGAATCTCTCAAGAGACTCAGCGTTCCAGTGTTGAGTATCTGTTTGTGTGTGAAACCTGCTCCCTGGAAATCTTGCAGCAGGTTTTTATCTGTCGTGAATTGTATGTTTACATTTCTTTCATTGGGCGTGAATTGCAATTTTCTTTGGAAGAAAAAGCAAAAATGTTGTCCTGTCCAGAAGATCAGCTTGTATTTTCCAGTTGACATAAACTCACAATGCTGTGCTGATTTGTCTTGGATCTTTGTGTATATTTGAGTAGAATCTCATTTGTATTAATGCATGAGTTATAAAGTAGCTTTTAAAGTGGAAAAAGACAAATAATTGAATTTTCTCTTGTAGTCAGTGGAATTGATCTTCTGAAGATAGATGTTCTACAAAATATAAACTTCCTCAAAACTACATTCTCAGTTCAAAAAGACAATTTTTGAAACTTACCTGCGAAAACAACAAAGTCTGTGACTCCTGTAATACGGACTTTGCAGAGAAGCTGTTTTTAAAGGCTATGACAGCACCAGATATACTGGACCTGACAGCAACTGTTTATGTAAAATCAAATTACTACATTGTTTTTGGCTTAAGATACGTTGACTAAAATTTTAAATGGACCACAAGGACAAAGAAGCGTAACACGGACATGTTTCTTTCTCCAGTTGTTCATCTCACTCCTTGTGTGCTCTTTTAGCGCATCATTTTCCTCCCTGTCCATAACTGCATGCTAGGGAGCGTCCAGTAGCTCAACAGACTGGAGAGAGGGGGGGAGTGACCGTGCAGCTGGGGAACGAGTAAATAGGTTTGTCATCACTCCTTCCCACAGGGTGAAACCTCAGCCTTGACAACTGTTGCTACCTCCCTGCTGTGGTCTTTGCCGACTTTAAGTAGCCAATCACATCTTTCAGAGAAGCAACTACCGGAGTCAAAATTTCCGTTCAGCTTCTGCATGAGGGGGGTTTGACTTTGTGTGTGTGTGTGTGCGTTGCTTATTTTCAGCGATCATTACCAGGAGAACCTCAGACTTCAGATACAGTAGCAACAAATGCATGTCTTACTTCTTATTGTATAAATTAGCCCTCCGTTTCAGCCTACATCAGCCTGTAGAGGGTCTACACTCTTAAAAAGAAGTACTTCACAACGCAATAGAAGAACCATGTATGTCTGTATGGTTCCATAAAGAACCTTTATCCGTGTAACCTTTCTGTTTTATTGAAAAGATTCTTTGTAGTAGAAAAAAGAACAAAATGGTTCCAAAATGGTGTGACAGAACGGTTCTTCGAGCAACCAAAAAGTATTTCTCTATAGCGTGACTGTGAAGAACCTTATAAGATCCTTTATTTTAAAAAGTGAAGGTAAGAGTGAAGAATTAAAAAATGAATAACCAGACGGTCGAAACAAAGTACCAGGTTCTTCAGAGTCAGCTGACATTGAACTTGTGCTGTAGGGTAAAAACTGTGTTTCGACTGCAGTGTCTTCTGGCTTTGAGGAAAGTCTTAAGCATGTTTCTGAGGGGGCTGGTTGCCAGGGGCTGCGTGGTCTCCTGTGGTCATGTGAGATAATGTAAGCTCTTGATTAGAACCCTCATTAAGGGAGATGAGGTTTTCTCTGTCATTTGTGTTATTTTTCCCTCCTAAAGTCTCGTCTGATTCCCTGTTTTCTTCACTTCGCCTGCATTTTTGATGGTAAATTTTATGATATCAGTTTAGGCTCCACAAGTCATAAACACTCCCCATCAAACAGCTGTACACACTGTTTGCTTTTGTCTGTTTTCATTCATTTTATTCCATCTCATGCCATCTCTTGTTTTATCTCTATTTTCCTCCCATTTTTCTTTGCATATTTTGGTTTCATGATGTTTTTTTTCCCTCCATCTATATTGAACTTTTCCTTTTCTCCTTGAATCATTTCATGCGTTTTATTTCATCTTATTTTGCCTCTTTTCATCTTGTCATCTCTGTGCTTTTTCTTTTCACCTCTTTTAGTCTGTTTAATTTCTTCATATGTCTTACGTTTTCCCTGTTCTCATACAGAAGCACTACTGTAGAGTCTGCCTGTGCTCTCATGTGCGACTTATGAAAGTTTCTTTGTTCCTGTGAGAGACAGGAATCATGTTGACCTTTCTATGACACGGGAGACATGAAGTGCTGCAGATGGACAGTACTGAAGATATAATATTTAACTGACTTATTGAGCTGCAGCTCAGGTGAGACAGCTGTGCAAAAGTTTGTAGGTGTTAATCCAGTTTTGGACTGAATGTAATTTAGTTTCATGTCGTCTGTTTTCTTTATACCTCCATTTCTGAGTTTTTTTGTGTATGTGGAGTAAGTAGATATTGATTTTCTGAAGTGGCCTGTAGTCTGACTGTATTTTTTATCTGACAGACCAACATTTGAAGTATTCTACATCATTCTGTCATTCTTCTACTGTTAGAATGTTGCTTGGTTTGTTAGAGCATCCAGACCAGCATGTTACAGCAATGATAACTGAACCAGTGGCGAGAGTTTGGGGCGGGGCTTTCATTTTGTGCGCTGGACGCGGGGAGTGTTTAGGAAACGCATGTGAAATCACAAGCTTTGAAGATTCATTTGGTGATGCTAGTTGTGCGGAAATGACATACTTTTGTTTTAAATGTTTAACTATTATTTCTCGCAACAGTTGTGAGAAGTTGAGAATTTGATTTGGACTTTCAAAGAGTCACAGCACTTCACAGACTAAACCGGGAATTATGGGTAAGCGGGTGACTGAAACAACAGCACCAGATGATGAAAAAAGGAAGAAAATGAGAAACTTTTCACTTTGACAACTTGTTTAGATTTAGTAGGAGCCTCGGAGTAATTGGATTATACAGCAATAGTGAGGCGTTTTATGCCCTGACAGTGATTGGTCTGGCAGCAGAGGGAGAACCAAAGAGCTTGTGTTTCACATCAGGAGATAGACACACGGCCTCTAAATGAGCTGTTTTGTAGCAGCCTAAATGATCTGTTGTAACCGGCCACGGCATCGCATGCGGGTTTAAAAGACTTCCACCGCAGGGTTAATAATCATAACAGCGAGCAATTCATTTTCATGTTTAAAAACCCAGCGTTCTTTTCACCCCATGCTTTATGGTCCAGACATTTTGGTTGTTTTGAAAAGCGTCTTTCTTGTGTTGGGTAATTACGGCGGTAATTATGCAGTGCTTTGTGATGTTTGTCTCTGTAATGGTCGGAGCACACAGAGTATTGCTAGCGGCGATTCTAATGACCTGATATTTAGATATTGGGAGCATTAACCTTCATGTGCGGTATGTAATTTCTAAAATTGTAAAGCGTGTGCCCAGCTTTATTTGAATGAATCTGTCCCTCATTTTGAAGATTTATCACATGCATAACATTCTAAGCAATACTTGTTTTTCAATTTTATATTATTATTTGATTATTTTTACAGTCATTTTACCACTTTACAGATACAGGCACCAACTGGACATTGTTGAGAAGAACAGAAATGGAATTGGAACTTGACGCGAGCCAGATTAGAACTTGCTTCGCCCGTATGAGCACCATGAATCAATTTGTCAGCATGTGCACTTACTGTTAGGGTACAGCTGTGACTTCACTGTCTGCGATATTGCTTCCTTTTCTCACTTCGATTGCTTAGAATGAGTCAGAAGGGATAGATTCACCACACTGCCATCGCTAGCCCATCTTAATCTCGGAACACAGGCTTAGCCTCTGACAGACTCAACCCAATTTGCTGTTATTGATCTCGGTTAAAATTGGCAGTGTGTATTTTAAAACTCAACAGAGTTTCACAGCTCAGTAAATGTTAGTCTGGAAGGTTTTAGGTTTTCTTCATGATTAGAAACCTTAACAAAACAGCTACAAGTTATACTTCTGTACCATAACTGTGAACTGCCCATGTTTATACTGTATCTGATATAGAAGCCCCGTCACCCTAGCAGGCGAAATTTTGTCTTAAAGGAATAGCTCACCCAAAATGGACAATACTGTCAGAATTTAGTCACTCTCCCCTCTTGTCTTTTAAAAACGATATAATGTTCTTTCTCTCCTTGAAGTGAATGGTGACCACATTGTGATTATAATTTCCATTCTGTTTCTCACACAAAACTGTGACATCAGGTCCTCAGAATACACAAGTATGCGACTTATATAGCACACAAATCGTATGGACTACATTTATTATACTTTTATGCCTTTTTGAAGTTTTGCCTTTATGCCATCAAAGAACTACAAATAAATTAGATTTCTGTTTTTCTTTGTGAATTATTCCATTATTTTCTCCCTCCACCAATATAAGATGCTAAAAATAAACCCAAAATATCTCCCACAGGGCACAGGTTAAGATATTCTGATTAATTTGTCAGCACAAAGAGTTTAAAATCTGATGAAATGACATGCCAACAATTGGGCTGAAGACAACAAAGAGTTTAATCAAGTTTTTAATCAACATGTCATTTTCTGTTTCTGCCTGAGGTGTCATATTAATATTTTACCTGGGCTGGACGAATCAGAGATGTTGTTTAATAAATAGCAGCGGGTTTAGCATCACAGCTATGAGCTGACAAATATCGTAAGTATGCTTCTGGTATTGTAGTGATTTTGTTGTCTCTCTGTTCATGTTTGTTTCCCACACAACCATGTTTTTTTTCCTTTTTGTGCTTATGAATAATTGTAAGGTGTCCATGGAGACAGAATCATGGTATCATAGTGACCATCCTCTATGCTGATTATAGTTGGTTTGCTGGTCAGGTCATATGTTTTTAATTGTAGCAGTGAGACACAAAAACAATTTCGGCTGAGTTCTGAAGGTAATGTACGCAGCAACGTTTTTAAAGAAACGTGTTTTGTTGGCAGGGTCCTTCCTGGAAAAAGCAGTGGAAAATGAGAAAAGTGCCTTTACTTCATAATCTCAGGAGAGGGATGGCGAGAGGCAATGAGTCTTGTTTATTTCCCGTTTCTTAAAGCTCTCAGCAAACATCTATCATCAGAGAGCAGGCGCTCACCTGCACATCCTTCAGTGCTGTTTTTCTTCTTTAATTAGCTTGATTTGTTATCTAATAGTGGGGATGAGTGCCGCTTTTTACTGTTTATTATATTAAGAACACGTCCTTAAAGACAAGGGGCTGTTTTCAAAGACCCTGTGAAACCATTTTTATGAGGTTTTTAGTCCATGATGTGTATTATCTTGAAAACCCTGATAATACAATGCTAGTGTATTCTAAACTTTTTATTTCTGAGAAAACACTGCCAAAGCATTGATGACTCATCCTGCACTACACAGATTTTTGTCCAATCAAATTCTCTATACATTGAGAATGTCCCCTCCCCCAAATCATGGTTTGTGAACTAAAAGCCTGTTGGCTATTTTAATCGGAAAAGAGGTGAACTCTTTAATAGGACAAACTTTCAGTAGTAAAAATGTATTTTAATGGTTCCCCGAATATTGACTCATCTACACCAAGCGCTTGAACTTTATAACTTTGAGCTGTGAGGTAACAGAATTGTTGTAATGGAGGTGGGGTTTACAAAGACTCGCACACATGCATTCATGTACAATACAAATCCAGTCAGTGTACCCTGTGTTTATTATCTAGTGTGAAAAGCTATTTGCTGTTTCTCACAGGCTTGTTTCCCAAGCCCATTTTCAGCTAGTCTTTTCTTGGAAGAGGCCATAAATATTGATTTATTTCCCCCTTCTGTTAAACAACCTAGTCTTTAAGGCCGCCGATAAGAAAAGGCGGTCATAAAACGATCCAGAGAGTATGTGTTACGTTGCTTTTTGTTTGTTTGTTTGCTTGTTTATTTTGTCCTTCCTTTCCCTCAGATAAAAGTCATTTTTGAAACGGGCAATAAAACGATCCAGAGAGTATGTGTTATGTTGCTTTTTGTTTGTTTGTTTGTTTGTTTATTTTGTCCTTCCTTTCCCTCAGATAAAAGTCAATTTTAACACTGTGAAACTCTAACACATTTTTAAGCTCCACTCCTAAAATGTTAAAGCTAAAAATCTTGGTCCATCCGGCTTCTGTACATACACCAGTCACCCTTAACAGCTAACTAGGTAGAAGTTGTGAGGACTACCCAACCGGTCAATCATACTGACCCAAATAGCATTACCTCACGTTCGCTTGCCTTGCTTATGAATTCAGCCGGATTTTTTCATCTCTATGAAGGCACACATTGGTGTTTAAATGACCTGCCGTGTGGCTCCACAGTATGCTAGGACTTCACAGCGATGTAAAACAGCGTTATTGTTAGCGCGTGTCCATCCATGGGCAGAATAATTCATAAGTTGGCCGCTCCTTTGTCTCTTTTGACGCGGTTTTGTTTTAGATGTGGCGGTTTGTTCCACATGTTCCATCGCCAGACTCATTCTGTGGTTTGTGTTGTCGCTGCTTCTTTCCACCTACACGTTTGATGTTTTTAAGTGGACACACAGCACTGCTGCTGCCCACGCTGGATCTCTGTTGTTCCAAGGAGCAGCATTTTAATAACCTGCATTATAATGAGTCGAAGGTGTCTCTGATGAGGCGCTTGGGCGGATTAGTAAAGGTGACCTTTTTCCTGGCTGTGGTGGTTGTGTAATGGGTTCTGTCTTCAACTTTTCTTGCCTTTATCTTTTGTGTTTTTCTCTAAAATGTTTCGAAAAATGTTTCTTTGCGCTTACTTTGCACACAACGATTTCAGCACTGTTAATGTACAGTAAGCAATTTTAATGTTTATCCTGGCCAGATTCTGCTAGCTTTAAGTTACTTCTGATAACTTAAAGCTTAAAGTTTTTGATAAAATCGTATCTGTTTCTGTATAAATAATGTGACAAACCATTTAATAAGACGCAATCTCAATAAATTCTTGAAATCTATTGCTAGTACTTAGTGATTTTTGTGGCCTTTGTTTTCTCACCATAAGTGATGTCACTTCCTGGGGCAATTTTTATTGAAGACATACATAATGGGATCAATGTACTATATAGTAGGATGACCCATTTTCATTTTATTATCTTTGTTGCTTTGATGAATTTGCTGACTGATCCCCTTTTCCTCCCATTTACACCCTTTTCCATCTGCCTCTCTTCCTGTGTTTACTATTTTCATCATGAAATCTCTCTTCCATCATCCATCCTCCATTATTAATTGCCTTAAAATGTCCGTGTTCCTCTCCGAGGTCACTGAAGTGGCAAGGCAACCATTGGCATTTAATTAAGTCGGTGGTCTACATACGAGACCAGCTCAGCTGATCACTGGATCAGACGGGCGTTAGTAATTAATAATCTGACAGGAATGTAACAGGCTGCTCGGATTGGGCTGGTCTCTGGGCTGAGGAATGGATGTTGATGAGGCTTTCCCTTCTCTCGTGGTCGATTCCCTTCTCGTCTCCTTTTAATTATGCTATTATCAATTGGTTGTATTTCCATCCTTTTCTAATTCCATCTTCACTCCGTACTGTTTTGCAGCAAAGTTCCAAAATTGCTGCGCTAAATTACGGAGCGTTCGGAAAATGGGTGGCTAATTTGGGGAAACGTTAGCTTGAAATTCTTGTTCTGTCCTTTGCTGCCGTTGGAGAAGCCCTTACTGGTTATGAACGGTGTTGAATCTGATATTCATGAACCCGGATGTGACGCTTTAATCAGAGTTAATGGGATTTTGCTGGTGGACACGGCAAGCGTTTGAGGTTACGCAGACAGGTTGGAAAGATGGGCCTGAGAGCGACCTAGAAACGGATCGTTTCGACTGACTGATGCAGTTCAGTCATTCTAGACTAGATTTCTTTCATTTATAAGGGCTGCGAGCAACACTGGTGGAGAAACGCAGATGCATGAATAAATTAATTATCTGTACTGAATAACCCATTAACCAGTTAACTGGTATGTGTGCGGTTAAGTCTTTACGTTAATGCATGAGTGAAAGAACGCTAAAATGTTGCCATTTGTCAACCGGAACCTGTCGTACTCTCTCAGGTGCTACTAATGGACTACCTGGATGTCAAAAACGCCCGTAGCGCTGCGGAACCGTCAGCCCAGCGGTCCTACGCCAGCACCGGCGGAGACTTCGGAGCGTTTTTCGCCAAGAAGAAACCACTCCGACCCAAGCAGTCGTTGTTCAAGTACGTGTATTCATGCGAGTTAACAGCAGTATTTGCACGTTTTCAGTTCACATCATTGGCCCAAATATAAACCTAGTAATCAACAGTGCATTTCTAAAAAAATCCCCAAATTGTTATTTAAAAACCAAATCTGGCCGTACGCTTATTCTCAATGGTGCACAGCCCTGCTTGTTACCACGCAGAAGGAAGCTTTAGAGGTCACAGAATCACTTGAGCCGTCGAGGTTAAGCGGTCTGTTTAAAGAAAACCATTCACGTCACACTCATGTGTACCTCTGTCACATATACCAGGAGCTAACAAAACCACAAGCCCTTGACCTGGCTTTGCAAAGTAACCTTTGACCCCCACTCTTTTTTACAGGTTTGAGTCCTCGTCCCACGCCATCAGCATGAGCGCGTACCTGCGAGAGCAGCGCCGGGAACTCTACAGCAAGAGCGGTGAGCTGCAAGGTGAGCGAGGGGTCACAGAGGAGTTAAACGGAGGGGTTGGAGAGTAAAGTGGGAGAGGGCCGAGGAGGGAGCTTTGGGGACACCAGGTGCAGTGTGAATAGGATGAAAGAATAGAGGGATGATGGAGACGAAGCCCTGATGCCATCTGGGGTGAAGAGCTTAGCTATGTATCATCCACCTGTTGGAGCTGTCCTCTTTTGTTCCCTTCTACACACATACACACCCCGCAGAAGCGAGACAGACATCTCAGCGAGTCTCTCTCTCTCATTCTCTCTCTCTTTAGAGTGACCTTGCAGTTTCAATCAGTGGCTCTTGAGAGCTGCGCGTGCCTTCTTGTTTTTCTTTACGTGTTTTTTCCTCAAGCAGTCCCTGTGAGACACACAGTCTGTGAAATGATGGAGAGGGAACACAAGGTGTTAAGAACAGAGGAGTGAAGGACATATAGAGAGAGAGGGGTGAGAGGCGGATTCGAGAGGAACAGAAAGATTTGATACTGCTTCACTACACAAGTTAGAAGAGGAAGAAAATAAAAGCAAGATTTTTTCTTTCTTTTTTTAATATTAGAAGGAATAGTTCATCCAAACAATAAACTCAACCGAAAAATTAAAGCTGCAATCTGTAACTTTTATGGGTTAAGCATAAACAAAAATCTGTTATCCCCTAAAAAAAAATCTCTCCTTACCTTACTCTGATTTTCAAAGTTTATAATAATGATTTATAATTTGAACTGTCAGGTCCGGTTTCCCGTGAAATGCCAATTTGGTTTCATTGGGCTGAATACATGCGTATTTAAAAGTATGTAAAGAAACCTGCAATTTTATGTTTCAAGCAGAGATGGCAGTAGAGAGATGAAAGTTACGAATTGCAGCTTTAACTAATAATGACAATAAAATAATAATAAAAATTATAAATTTTTATAAAAAACAGAATTTTGGGATGTGACGACTTTACACCAGATAAAACACATTCTCCACATATGCTATTTCAAAGTGCCAATCAAAGCCGACACGGCAAGTTCAGGACAGGCAGGAGAAACACTGAGATTAGTGTAAGATAAGCAAGTAAATGAACTTCTAAGCCTCTCTCAGTCTTCAGGTGCTTCGGAGATAAAAGAAAGTATTTCATTGGTGGCGCGAGGTGCTCGACCAAATAGGAGATGAGATTTCTGTTCTTCGTTTGTGCCATCACAAAGCGGTCGCTCGGGCCTGTGTCTGCCGCCTGAAAGAGCGAAAGGAGATCGAAGGGATGAATTCATTTAACTGACGGAATAAGTCGATTCGGTGGAGGGAGGGTTAAGAGCCATTGTTCTCATTGCGTTTGTAGAGGGACCATTCATGGATTTCTTAGGGAGTAAATTAGAAATATGACAATATGTATTGAAGCCGACACGTAAATGTTTCTGCATTGTTTTGTTTAATCTTTTTTTAATTAAGTCTGTCGCCGTACAGTCGTGCGAAACTAAAGCATTGCCACTGGAGACGTCTGGCCTGACTGAACGTCTGTAAAGAAGTGTTTTAAAACATTAAACGATCCCTAAATAGGCAACATGTCTTAGTAGTTGCTTATTTAGGGAGTATAGTGACTACAGTGCTGTTTAATGCCATTGACTAAAATAATATATTGGTATTTTTAGCTATTTGGTATAATGTCCAATCTGTTTGACATAAGCCAGTCACTGTGCGTGTCTGAGCTGTTCAGCTGTTTAAACATGGTGTCTTTCCAGTACAGTTTTATTCGTCAGTGATTGCATTGTGCTGCATGAAGATTTAATCGCTTCTTCGACCCTTTGCAGTGGCATAAAACGGTACAATACCGCAACAGATCATATGTGTACTGTAAATGATACAGTGTCTTACCGGTGTGGAGTGGCTTTGGTACAGATCTGTTTGACAGCAGTTAAGAGTCTGTGAAGTGTCACACATGTCTGAGTCAGTGTGACTCTGTGTTTGTGACAGTTATTATAAAACCATATTCAGAGCCTCTGTAGCTTAATTACACCTTTCTCTCCTCCAACACAATTCCTACAGATCAATTAGTACTCAACTCCCTTCTGAAGAGTTCATTACCCCCTCATCTCTCTGCATAGTGATGGGGAAATGGGGGAGGGGTTTGGACATGTCGCAGGCTGGACTCAAACCTGCATTGCTTGAATGAGCACCACGGCTGGATGTGTCTGAAGCACATACAGTGGCCACAGTCATTTTTATTGTCAATAAAAACTGAAATTTTATCAGTAATTTAAAATGTCTATAAAAAAGGAAAGTAAATTCTGAGGACCTCATTTCACCAATTTGGTCATTTGGTGTTTTTTGTCATTTAATGGTGTTCATACGCACCGCGATGGTTTGGGAAGAATTTTAACACAATGAGACGACCCGCATAACCTTCCTAGTCTATATGCTGTACATATAAAGATCCAGTAATGCCAATATGTTGAGTTTCTTTCAACAAGTAGGGAGAAAATTCTGCATCTATGTCTCATATCTGTATCTATATTTATACCTAAAGTGTATATTTTTTGACCTTTTCCTACTAGAGGACGAAGCAGAGATGGAAAGAGAAAGGAGGGAAGCTTATTGCATGTCGGGAAGGGATTATCACAAAGAAGGGAATTCTTGCTTTCCTCTGAAATTTAATACAGGTATACAAATTGAGTTTTCACCTCCAGGTTACGGCAGGAGGATGAAGGAAAGGTCCCATTTATGAACGATGCTGGAATGAGCGAGAGGGAGAGAGAGAGAGGTGGATCTCATTGAGTGGCTGTGTTGTGTGGTGCGGAGGAGAGCTGTTGTCTGGCGCTCTGATTTGTGTCCCACAACGGGTAGGAAAGGTGCAAATGGAAACATCCCTCACCAGTGGAGATAGAAGATCTATATGTGGGCGTGTGTGAATGTGTGTGTATGAGGATATGTGGGATTTCTCTACACTAACGAATGGTGCAGTGTTTGTGGATGGTGTCAGACACAGTATCGGTCTTTCCATTAAAAGCTTTGTAGACCTTCATGCACTCTTTCTTGCGTACCACATTATCACAAAGAAACTTGTCTGTGAGGCCCTTTTTAAAGTCAGAGCGCTGAACTGGGATCAGTTTTCAGAGACATCCAGGGTTAGCAGGTCTTTTTTCAGAGAACATTCTGGATTCATCTTCACACTGTGTTCCAGGCTAAACAAGCTTTTGTTTTGTAAGCCCATCAATATTTGGCCTAAACTGACCTTGCAGTTATGGTACACTGTAATTTGCTTTTCTTTGGATCTGTTTGGTGACTATTGAGCTGCAAGTAATATTTTTAAACATTTATGGTTATGTAGTATGTCTAGTCCCGCCCATTTACAGTACATTCGGTCCTGTAGATGTTAAGTGAGTTTATTATCAGGTATGTAGGTATTGCAGGTGACTTAAATTCATACACATTCAATAAGTAGATCTGTTACCTGTTTTCTTCCTCTCGACCTTTTGTTTCTGTACACGTTGATTGGTGACATATCCTCTGTATTCAGCACTGGCATTTTATAGCATCTGTTTTCGAGCACCAACGACACTATGCAATCAGACAATCCTATTTAGTGCCACAGAGAGAGAGAGAGGTGATGAGAGAGAGACATGCGCTGCAGGGAGTATTGTTAGGTGTGATTGTTGAAGAGAGATTTTGCTGTTTGAAACACAAAGCACATATGATAGACGCAGATGAGAGAAGCAGAATAACATGGAAAGGTCACGAGTCCGTTTTTGGAATAGGACATCCAGACTTGACAACACCTCAGAACACAATAAGACTGATTGTTAAAATCATTTTTTAGTTCATTCTTTACACAAAGAAACGCTCAAACGGGCACTCTGTACGTTTTTGTTAATGTCACGTTGGTTGATTTGGCAGTAATTTTCCAAAAGTCAGCAAAACCTGATAACTTCCTTTTGGGGACATTCTCGTTTGTAAACATGCTATAAAAATATAGTAAATAAAGATATTTTTAGTGTAAAAAAGCAGAATGTATTCTGTTAGGGTTAGAATTATAGAGTTCCAATGATTATACAGTTTGATTTTAGTGTAACTAGTTATAGTTATAATTTTAGTTATAACTAGCTGCGTATAAAAACAGAAGTCTATGGAATGTGTATCCATTCAGATAGATAAGTAAATGTGTGTGTGTGTGTGTGTGTGTGTGTGCTGATGATGATCCGTGTGCTAAATGAGGCTTGATGGAGCCCAGAGATTGTAGAAGATATGACACTCCAAACACCACGAAAGTGAAGCTCTTTAAATGCCTCTTTAACCTAATTAGCTGTATAGGTGCCCATATGTTTATGTTCGCTAGCGTGGAACATCATAAGATGGTGTGATTCTATAGCCTTGATGAGTTGTTTTACACGTGCGTCTAAGATAGGCTACAGTCCTGATGGCCACAGATGCTGGAACATCACGATTCCACCTGCAACAAAAGGGAGAAAGCAACAGAGAAATGAGCAATTAAATTACTTCTTAACACTGTTTTGTTTTTCCTTTCTTCTTTCATTTTGTGTGTTCCCTCGGCTCCTTAGCCAGCACTCCAAACTAAATCCAAACAAATAGGAGAGGACACTTGTACTGGACCACCAGCTGTGCATCGCCTGCACACTGCAACACACACTTCATGCCAATCAGCATACAATATTGTGTGTGTGTGTGTGTGTGTGTGTGTGTGTGTCTGTGTGTCTGTGTGTGTGTGTGTGTGTGTGTGTATGTGTGCTATTTGAGCCATGTGGATTGTTTTGTTGAGCCTTGTTTTGTTCTCGGGCAGCTTGTTAATTGTCCATTCACTAATTTACCATTTCATTCTCCCTAAAACTGCCTTTTGTAAAGAGTCTTGCTTATATCAAGATTTCACACTTTTTCATTGTTGAGAGGATTTAGGACCTAATCCAGGTACCCTTTACGCTGTGTTTGACATGTTAACCAATTGCGATAAATCTTAGCCTCCAATTGTGATAAGTCTTAGCCTTATAAGTTATATAACATACAGTATGACATACCAAGCCATTGCTGTTGTACTTTAACCCAAGATCTAACTGTGTTCATATCATACAGTTTACATACACTCATTGACATGACTGCCGGAGTTACAGATTATAAAGTCAAAGACTGAAATGTACACACGCGCCAATCCTGTCACTTTTTCCGAGCGGCGCACCAGTCAGCTGCCCCGCAGTCCGGTGGAACGCTTCATGTTCAATCTGTTTTTCAGTAATTTTATTGCTGATTAGAGCTGAAACAGCGTTACGGCTCGTGATTGTGTTGTTGTTTTTCTCATCGGGGCCCAACTGTGATGAGTGGAGTCTTGAGGAGGATCTCATCAACAACACATTATTGAATTACTGCAGTGGTGAGATGAGACTGGCCTGTGATTGGCTGAAATGGACTAGGAGGGTAATAACATATCAGTGGTGCTGTGGGTACTGTCAAGGGAAGGTCTCTCTCTTTCTCTCTCTCTCTTTCTGTCTTTTCCTTCATGAAGTGAAGCTTAGGTTTTACGAGACAGGAAATGGGTAAATATTGCTTTTTCCTCCGTGTGATAAACACAATAAACCGTCTCTTTGTGGCTCTGTTTACCTGATGAATCCATATTTGAGGTGTTAGAAGTGCAGAGGTGACAGAAACGGTAGATGGAGAGATCGGGTGAAACTTTTAGTTATGTTTATGATGTTCCCTGGTTTGTCTTATTGTTGGTGGATGTAGCTGCTATCAGACATGATTACAGGCTGTGTGTGTGTGTGTGTGTGTGTGTGTGTGTGTGTGTTTCACAACCTGTGCTAATTTTAATCAGCCTGACCGCCATCACCGGCTGGCGCAGGCTTGTGTACCTTTCATTCGAGACCACCGTGAATAATGGAGAAATGGGGGGAGTGGAGGGGGGTGAAGCAGAGGACAGAGAACAAAGGTGGTGATGATGAGGATGTCTGAAGGGGTGGAACAGCATTTTAAACACAATCACAATCACTATCGCTCTGATTCAGTCACAAGGAGACTTAGCAGGGGTGGCCAATAGGAAGATGGAACAGACGGACAGATGAAAACATAAAGACAAAATTGGGCTTTTCACACTTACAATTCTTAACCCAGTGTCATTTTAAATCCTGGGTCAACATAACCCTGGATTATTTTGTTCTGTGTTTCTGTTTACACTTGGTTAGCAACTAGTACTGGCTCAGTTATCAGGGCTGTTGAATGGAGACCAGACCTACACTTATTTTTAGGGAGCAGAAGATTATGGTCGCCTTCATTAAGAACTCGACTTTGCTTCCTCCACTACCTTGTGTTTTTGACCTTGGAGAACATCTGCGGGTGGAGGGGTTACTCAGCTAAACGTAACACGGTTAGCTTTATAAATCAGTTCAGTTTGCTGTGTTATTTCTTTTTTGTGCACAAAGAAACAGTGTCACATTACATAAATGGTGATACAGTAAAGACAGTGAAATGTGACTACCATTTACTGGTCCCTCAGGGTTACCTTTACCCTAACCCTGTCATTTCCAGCAGCCACTGAGAATTTTGTAGAACATTGATCCATGTTCCTGTAGCTCAGTTGGTAGAGCATTGGGCTAGCAACGCAAAGGTCGTGGGTTCGATTCCCAGGAAGCACACGCACTTATATAATGTATAACTTGAACGAACTGTAAGTCGCTTTGGACTTACAGTTCGTGTGTCTGCCAAATGCATAAATGTAAATGTGAAATGTTGGATTTGAACCTGCATCTCCTGCATGAGCACCACAGCTCAACATTTCTTGACTATAGATCCAACAAAGGCCTTGTTTTCCTCTAGACGCAAAGATTCAAAGCTGTCGACCCAGTCTAAATTATTAATTGATAAGTAAAAGCATCATATTCAGACTGATTGTGCACGCCATTACACAATCAATAATTTATTTAAGATAAATTACATATTTATGGGATAATTTGTTTAATTAGCATCTCGGTGTATTGTCAACACTAGGCTGGTGGTCTCGGCTCTCAGGACTAGAATATTGTGCCCTCAAATGAGTTTTAATAATAGAGGAGCCTCATCAGAAGCCAATCAGACACAAAATCATAGCAGACGAGTTATAACCAGGTCGACTGGGAAGTCATGAATTATTGAAAATTTGCCTGAGCTTTCGAGTTTGAGGTTTCTGCCTGACAGCACTGATTGGCCACACACACACACACACACACACACGCACACACGCACACACACGCGTGCGTGTGCCATCTTCATTCTGTTTTGTTATGAGAAGCCTAGCAGCTGGTACGGGTTTGTGTTGTGCAGTCTGTCCATGTGGGGTGGCTCTGGTGTTAACTACACCAGACAGACTGCCCCAGAGCACTATATAAACAGAGAACAGGCTGTGGCTTTTGTTTATCTGTATTGGCACATATATGTTTATGTTTGGAAAGCCTAGCCATAAAAAAATATGGGAACTTAAGCCATGCTTATAGACCCCAAGTAATCAGTGTTGGCTTTGAGGCATCTAAACATTACTAAACATTGATTTATTTTTAGCTATATATATACATTTTATATGTACAGTCTTTTTCCTCTGGGAATAAAGACTTGAGATATTGATGACTCACACTGCACTCACTCATTTTGTCCAATGAAAAATGTTTTCTAGAGTGAAAACGCCCCTCCTTACTAAATGACACTCACT
>JAZGTI010002710.1:13705-34801 GCA_036877585.1 Botia kubotai | reverse complement strand
TTAGCACCTGACTGTGTTCTGTGCTTTATATATTTCATATTTTTATTGCTATATACGGTCTTGTTTTGTAAACAATGTATGTTTTTAATTGTTTTGTTTGTTTTTATTTATTACTATTGTCTGCTTAGAGCAACGGTGTAGCACTTTTTTTGCCCAAGACAAATTTCCTCTCGGGGACAAATAAAGTTTATCCTATCCTATCCTAACTCCTTGCTGCTTTGTTGTTATAGCATGCTTCAACATGCAAGTGAGAGGAATGACCTTGGAGCCAGAGACAAGGTCATCAGTTGATTCTTTCAGTGGAGACAGTACACCAAGGCACTCAGACATCATGTGGTACTCAGCTGAGGACAGAGCAGCAAAATCTGTCCTTAGCGACACCAGTGCAGCACCAACTGATTCACACTGTTGATACAGTCTAGACAGCATGTCAAATGTGCTGTTCCAATGCATGTCTACCTCCTGTTTATTTTAATTTATGAGAAGGTTTGCCCATCTGTTCCTGGAAACCTACAAGTTGTTCCTTTGCTGCAGTGCTTGTTCAAAAATAAGCAACTATCTTCCTTGCCTTGCTCCTTATGTCCTAAAGCTCTGGGAAGTCTATAGCATTTTTTACCATCAGATTTAGAGCATAGGCTATGCAAATGCGATGCCTAAGCTGTAAATTGTTGGCACAAGCAATCATATTAACAGCTGCATCAGTGACAATACATTTAATTTTAGATTTAATCCCCGATTCCTCCATGAGAGATGTTTTCACTGCAGTAATGTTTGCTGCTGTGTGCAAAGCAAAGTTTCCTACTTACAGTAATATCATATCAAGCTGTTCTTTCCCCTCAATAAAATAGCAGGTGATGGCTAAATAAGAATCCATACAGATCAATGCCCACACAACTGAAGTTAAGGTCACAGCTATAGCCTTTATCACTGCTTCTTTAGCCATCAGTGAGTACAAGACATGTTTCACACAATTTTAAGCCTTCAATCAGAGTATGAAGCAGTCACATGGGTGAGGCTTCAAACATCAGTGGTCACATGATTTTGACGGAATGAATCAAGAATCGATACAAATCTTGGGCGGTTGGCCTACCTGTGCTTGACTCTCAAGCTGAAGTTCTATTTGTAAAATTTTAGCTTATCATCCAGTTGTCTACAAAAAGTAATGTCTTTTTTGTATTGGTAATTGTTACATCTTAGTATGTGGTTTGTCTTTGTTTGGTTGCTTGACATGTTGTCCCAACACAGTCAGTGCCTTCACCTGTTGTTCATCAGCCATGCTGGGTGTGGCTTCCTTATCATTTGCTCTTGGTGGATCTGCTACACACAAAAGTCTGGCTGTTAGTACTGGTGTTGGGAAAAAATTTTGTTCGTTGCCTATCCTGTATATCAGATAATAGTTACAAAATAGAAGTCTGAAGGCAAGGTATACACAAAATTGATTTAGAAAAGCATATAAGCATTGGCTTTTAGGAAGCCAAATAATTCCTCAACATCCCACAGCTGACTTAATCAATTCCAGGCTTAATCAGCTGTAGGTTTGAGAAGGTTTTGTGAGGATAACAGAATGAACACTATAATAATATGTTGTCAATGTGAACACTTTGCATCTGTCTGGTCTGTGTTTTAGAAGAGCTGGTGAAACAGGTGAAAGATCTAGAACTGCATGGAGTTTCTGCTGCTGAGTCTGGAGATGTGCCTGCTGCTACTCAGCATTTTAACCATCAGGGTCCTGCCTCAAAGGGCCTCAGCATACAATAACCGAGCCCAGACCAAACGTCTCCAAGGACACAAAAGGTCAACCATGTCTTCTTTATCTTTCACAATCAGTCACCAGTATAAAAATGTTTCAAACTTTAAGGAAACTTTTTCAAAAATACACAGACCTTTGAAAGTTTTGAAATACATTAAATTGCATGTGAAGCTCAGCTACTGTAAATTAATCAAAGTAATTTAATTTTAATGTCCACCATAAAGCAATAAATTTAATTTGATTGTTCATCATAAAACTACCATAATTTTGTATCATTAATCATTTTTATTTTTAAATTTAAATCAAATTACAGCTGCCATCAGTAACATTCGTTTCTTTTTGATATCTCTATTTGAAACATAAAATAGCAAGTTGCTTGAAGAGTTATTTTCTTAACATGGATGACAAGTTTAAATTTTAAGCAACTGCAAACGCTCCACTATCCCTAGCACCCGCACGTCTGTTTATTGATGTGACATAACCAAGTCAAACTAACATTTCCCAGGTAATCTGAACTGACAGGTCAAACTATAAATCATTAATATAAATTTATCTGATTTGGGGTAAGGTAAGGAGACAATTTTGAATGCGAATTTGTTATAAACTTGCTCATTAAGGTTCAAACAGCAGCTTTAAATAATTTTAAGTATTTAAGCTGGTGCATTGATCAAGCGTACCTATTGTTTATAAAAAAAAGCCTTGAAAATCAATACTGTATATAAGCTTCTAATAATTTCTTATTATTACTAATAATAAGGAATATGTTGTTAATCATACTCAATTATTATATCTCAGGTGCAGTGGAGGATCTGGAGAAGGCCATCTCTCTTGTCATGGATTTGGAAGGAGAGATGTCCAGTCGAAGAAGCAGTTTAATCATATTAAAAAATGTATTGAAGAGTTGTACTTAGACAGCATACAACACTTGATACATTCATGTGTGATCACACAAAGCCAATGATGAATGCACACCTATTCTTCTGTGTATACCCCCTTCTTCACTATATACCCCCTAGGTCACGTACACCCTGCTGGAGGTTCCTTATTTTGGGGTACGGTTCCCCTTTATCTGTTTGCCAGTCCGGTTCAAACCGTCCTTGCGGTTTATCCAAAACAACATCTTATGCCTGCTGAGCCAATTAGAATCCCTCAATGTTTTCTATCAGTTAAACTGAACTCTATCTGATCTTTACCCAACTCATGAACTTCTCTAAAATGTCCAGACTATGCATACACCCACTTATCCCACTTATCACTTAACACGAGACTGCACATACACATTTGTTAGTACTTTATAATGGAAACAGACTCATCATCAAAAAATCAAATCTGCTTAGCAATTAATTCTGCAATGCTTTCATTCTTTTAAGACTAAATAAGAAATTATTTTACCATACTCTGAGCAGGGGCACAGGGCGATTAGCTTATCAGGCCAGCGTGGGCTTCTCAGGCTGAATGGCCATGATGAGGAGGCTCGGGTGGACTTTGAGAGGGCAGCAGCTCTGAGCAGCGAGTTTGCCCGGCAACAGGCTGTAATCTTGAATCCCTATGCCACCCTCTGCAACCGTATGCTGTCAGAAGTTATCAATAAACTTCGCAACCCAGAAATATCAGAGAAGCAATAGAGAAGCATATGTTAAGTGACAAGCATAATGACCCTCATAAATATTTTCATTAAATTTTTTTCAAGTGGAGGATTGCCAAAATACTTCATTAAATCTTTATTAAAATGCAGCACAAACATCACCGACAGTAAAGATTGTGTATTTTCTGCCACGAGAGGTCACCCAAGATCTGATTGTACTGTGCTCTATTTTTATTCATTTATATCCATGCTGTGACTTATACATGTATTTTAAGAGTTTGTGTGACACAGCAGTCTCTTAAGCTACTTGTCACTTGTCTCTGGTGAGTCTCTTCACTCTTCATAAGAGTCTGAAAATTTCATCTGCTCTCCTGGAGGTCCGTCATACTGGGGAGAGCCACAGGTTCACTCCTGATCTCCCTCTGGTAAGATAGACTGACCTTCAGGTGGTCTGACATGGGGGGAGCATCTTCAAACACCCAGTCATCTACGGGTGAGAACAGACTACTTTACGTCCAGGATCAATCAGTACTATTTTGTTAAAAGCAATATAATGATGGAAATGTATTTGCACAGTCATACACACATTATAAAGTACAATGCTCTTAATGCTCACTTGTCTTCTAAAAGCAAAGGTCCAGCAGTGGGGTTAGGGTTAGTGTGGTGACTGACATGAAGTCAGGAAGGCAAACTGATCCATGTTCGCCCTCCCTTCTCCTCTCACCCACGTACCTCAGAGATCAGACAACAGTGCCTGAATGTATTTGGAATGTTTATTATGCATGGCAGCAACACCAATGTTCCTGAAATAAAACCAGATAGGTCTGAAAACACTGAAAATATTCCATATTCACATGGTTTTTTTTTACTACTATGGAAGTCAATTAAACTGGTTCTTATGTCAGTTGCCGAGCTACATTTGCATCTCCTGAAAGAAACAGCAGTGCTTGCAAGGCAGTAAAATAATGTAGTGTTGAAGTTGTAGGTAAGTTTTCATTTTAGGCCTTTAGTTCTGTGTAAATGTAATAACAGAACCACAAGCTTCTTATCCTTATTTGGTTGTGCTGTCAATCAACATGACTAAACACTGTCGTTGCAGAGTTAAAGCACCTACTGTATAAATACAAGAAAGACAAGATTAATTATAATTCAGGATGCAAACAGAGGGAAGATGACCAATTGTATTGTATGCACGTATTAAGATTACATCATGGCTGTCAATTACAATCAGTAAATGTTAGTCAATAGGAGCTTTAGAACAAACACCTAATGACCATGTAAGCGCTGTAAAAGAAATAAGAACAAAAATGCTAACTTTTTCTGGCCCTCCATGTGAATCGACCATGGGAATACGTCTTTTTCTCCCATTTAAGGAACACCATGCTCTTCTGCTGTAAAAGAGTGCTACAGACCTCCCTCATTAGCTGGGACACCTCGCTTTCGTTCACTGTTGTCAGTCAGTCCATGACATGTTCAGTGAGCCATGTTCTTGCACTAAAATGGTAGCTAGCAGCAAGTTACAATCTGTAGCATTAATTGTGTTCATTACTGTAATCGTTAATTACATCATCAGGTTTGGTGCTTCCATTGGTTCTTGGGTTGACCATTGTCGTAGAAGTCACACTACAAGAGAGTGTTTCAAATTTTCGGACACTTCCAAAATTTTAAATCTGGAAAAATCTTATTGCAACAGCCATTAATCTGTTTGTGAACATGTCAAACCAGCGCTCAAGGACTACAGATTTTGGCCTATGATTATAGGAATCTTATAGGATTTTCAAAATTTGTCTCAGGTGACCAAATCATGTGCATCCAGCTTTAAAGCACGACAACACAGGTAGGTGAAAGCTGACAATATGTTGTGTCTCCTCGTCAGTACAGGTTTTGAGGCTGGCCCTAAATGGCATCAGCCAATGAAGCTTTATTCATGTCTGGGTGACAAAGTCAACATACAGCCCATCGTTTCCAACGGTTTCACATATCTGATGACCTTTTAGTTCTCTTTCTAGACAGCACAGCAGTGTGGCTTCCACTGTTCTTGCCTTTGGGAGATCTTTAATACCCATCCCTAAATCAGTCCACGTTCTGGTCTGTCTTCTTAACCATTTGAGATAGATTCTTCAGATGGGTTTTTTTTGGCTCTGTTGCTGGTGGGCACAATAAAAGTGTGTACGGTTTAAACTTCAATAGGCTCTTTAGGTTTGCAAGCAGCCAGCTGACCAAAGTTGATAAGCCTGCACCCGTTGTGTACCAGGTACATATTATTTTTGGCCACACTGACCTCTTTACGGTGTCTCACAAAAACTCAACTTTGTCAAAGAACAAATTGTGAGGGGTTATTCTTGTACCTTTTGTCATCAGATGAATTTTTGTCTTTTACTGGACACTCTTTGTCCTCTAAATTTCTTACAGTTTGTTTGCATCCTTCCTCCTCTTTGCAAACATTCTCTTTCATATGCTGTAGCTCTCCAAGCAGGCCACATCTTTACTCTTGGCAAGGCCCAGTCACTCTTTGGCTATCTTATCTGGGTATAGGGTCTTTGCATCCCACTTTTCCCACTAACAGGTTCTTCTATCTCTTAACTCTGGAAAGTGTGTCTTCATCCTTATTGAGCTAAACAGAAGCTTCTGATCTCTAAGGGGAATTGCAGGGCATTCCTGTTGGAGGTTTTATCTGTCTCACTCACTAGCCATCAGTTCCATTCCAGAGTTACCACACTGGCAGGACACACTTCCAGGTGCTTGGCCAGTCTTTGGCTGGTCATGGAACAGCCTTAACCAGATTTGAAGCAGGGGACAATTTCATTAGGGAAGAAAAGACAATGCTCATCCTGTTTGAAAATGTGAAAAATTTAGCAGACACTTTTATCCAAAGTGACTTACAGAGAAAGAGAGCATTAAACATTTTGTCTTAAGAACCAACAAGCCAAGTCTTCAAAGCTACATTTTCAAGTGGAAATCGTATTACAAGTGGAAATTGTATTACAAGTGGCAATCGTATGACATTTTTGTTCCAATGCAATGTTCCAATGCTAAATTATTGACTCATCTGTCTAGATCAGGCACAACAATAAACACTTTCTCAACTTCCAAGTAAAGTTTTTCATATCAGACATTGCTTTTCAGAAAAGTGTGTCTTATTTATTTTTGCTTAGGAAAACTATTTGACCTTTTCTTCTGAGTTAAATATTATAGGGTACTGATTATTTGACATGTACTGTATTTGTTTACAACATAAAAACACGGTAAAGCTACCAATTAAATGCTCTATCACCCAAGCACCTAGATGACATTTAAATTTCAACCATTCAGCAGATGTATCTGTTGTTAGCACAGAACGTATGTGAGACGATACATGATTTATATATAATATCACATGACAATAGATTACTTTTAATGTTGTTGTTCAGTGACTTAAAGTATATATACAGGTCAATCTTTCCCTTGCTGCTCTGATGGTGTTAGCATGACTGTTTAAATGAGCATGTGTTTGTTTAAATGAGCGTGCATAGTTGTAAATATTTCTCCTCTGTTTTGCTGTTATAAATAGACCAAACAGGACCCGCCAGGCTAGTGTGTCTGAGCCTTTGACAGACAAGTTTACATTACATCACACACAATTACTGTCATTTGTATAATATGCTAATTGATTGTCAAGATAAATAGCTCTAAATTACCACCTTTAAAATAAGGACAATATCATTTAACTTAACACTAGATTTTTGGTGAGGAAAGATGGTGGCGTAATAATCATATGCTAATGTGTTGTTCTGAACACAATAACTGTTGAATCAATACCCCTGTAATTCCTTTATGGGTCTCTCCTGGTTAATATATATACAGTAGTTAAAGTATTAAACAAACACCTATTTCTTATTTTATAACATGTATTGTCCACTAGATGTCAATATAGTCCTTTGATGCAGATGTGAAAACATCACAGATTGAATTATTTTGTGATTTTATGATTTATGACTGATTTAGAAATAAACAGGAAAAAGTATGACAACCAGGTTTTGTGTGTTAGGCTATTATTTTGGTAAGTATTTTAAAACATTTAAAATTGAAAACATTTCATCCCCTTTAATTAATTTAATGTGTGCCTATTTGTGTTAAATTGTAAGTCACGCAGATTTTACCTTTACTGAGAAGTTATGAAATATCACATTCTTGCTGGCTGCTTTGATGATTAGCAGAGTATTCATCCTTGAAGACAAATAAATCATATGTCTACTCTAAACAGACATCAATCGATAAAAAGAAAACTGCTGGTGCCTCAGCGATGCCTTGATTGAAATATTTTGTGAATGATTTTCTCACTTTCATTCAACCTAGAGGAAATTAATTTAAAAATGGCTAGACACACAGATGTTTATGTTCACATAAATTTAGCACATTGACAACCAACCTGCAACCTCTCTCGCATTATCAATGTCAAAAATTAATTAAAGCCACCTTGTAATGATGTCTCTACTGCTAGTACTACTTAATTAGAAAAGGCATTTTATGGGTTCCCAGAGGACATTAAACTTTGTTTAATTTTGCTACATTAATGAAGAAAGTGGTGAAGCAGGTCAAAATGAGGTAGTTAGTAAATGAGGCATTATAGTAAAATTGTTTTTACAACCAGACAGATGAATAACAGATTAGAACACCAGTAGACAGACATGACCGTGGTCAGTTCATCAGATGGAAACTTCTACTCATTAAGGTCAGAATACACTAACTCTATATGACTAATCAATTAGAGTGGAGTTTGACAGGAACTGCTAATTCAAAACTTCTCAAACTTTAGATATTTTATTTATTTTGAGAGTGGTGCGCTTTAGGGACTCATAGACGGCTTGTTAGATTGAGTAGTTCAGCGCCCCTGCTGGTAAGTTTTGTTACTACGCATTCTACATTATAGATTAGAGAAGGCTAATAGACCTTTATCACAGCGGAATTGATATCCGGAAGTGCTCGTCAAAGCAGCGTATCGATTCTTCCGGTTTGGCTATCAAATCAGTGGCGCCGGCACATTGGATGACATCCTCTTGCCAAAATTTCACCAAGAATATTTGGTGAAAACCAAATATCACTTTTGCCATACCAAAGTGAAGCTCTAACTTTTTAAACTTTTAGCAGGATCAGTTTGAATTTAGCAATTGCCAATAGGCTATGATAACTTCCCTCCTTCCTTTGCATGCAGTGTCAGATACAGTGAACAAACAGGTTTTAGTACACGCATGCTGCTGGTCAATGCGAAAGAACGAGGAGCCCCATAAACTACACGTTGCTCAATATTTGGAAAGTTTAGTCCTAAGTCATACTTTAGTCCCTACTTATCAAGACAACATTCATTAAAGGCCTCTTTAATGAATGTCTCATTAAAGGATAGCGCATTAAAGGGGCTATCCTCGCTTTGGATAAAAGCGTCTGCTAAATGAATAAATGTAAATGTAAAGGTATTTGTGCTCTTCTGTGTTAAGTATTTCGACAAAAATGTATTGCAATATTTCAGAAGTTCTCCACTTACGTTTCTGACATAACTTCAACATAACAAAATTGCAAAAAATCTTCAAAATGGTCACTGTAGGAAACAGACATCAGCAGTTTCGAAAAAATGTACGTACTCCCGCGTATTATTTTAAAAAAAGGACCTTCATCCCGCCGTATTAGTCCCATGTTTTCCTCAGTTCTTTTTGTGTCGGGAAATTGTCAAAGCTGAGATGGGGTGTTGTTGTTTAGAATTAGAGCAGCCCGGTACGCTGCAATAACACCGGCAAAAGGATTCAGCCATTAGTTTTGACTGCACTGCAATGGTACCGGAAGTAGCAATACACTGCTTCACTTACTGGAGGCAGGAAGTGTGATAAAGGTCTATACCATATAGATTATAAAATTAACAAGATACCGCAGTTCTGTTACTATGAAAAGGTGCGCATGCGTAGTACATGAAGCGATCTGGAAAACTTCTTTTGTATAACGCTATTAAGAAGTATCATCAATTAAGAAGAAGATGATACAGTTTCTGGTGGGGTTAATAGTTGGTCTGAAATATAGTGTTTTATTGTGACCAAAGTCAGCAATTAAAAAAGACTGATATATTATAGCAGCTTGGAGGCGTTGCAAAGTTGGCCATAGTGCTGAGACATCTTTAAAGGAACTTTGGTTACTGTACAATATGTGATATGTCTAGTCTGGCAAATCAAGAGTCAGGAGTGTTATGCAAGCTGTGTGTCGTTAGCTAAACAATTTTTTAGAAAACCTATTTTAGAGAAAATAGTTATCTACATGATAAAGTTTGCTACATATAATCTGCTTCATTTTTAATAAAAATAAAAATATTATATATATTTATTATAAAATATATACTATTCATTTATAATGCAAGGATGGTAAAAGTATAGTTCAACTACAACGTCCGAGTAATGAGAAAAAAACAAAGACTGAAAAGCTGAAAAAATGTAATACATAAAGACTTAACATGATCACAGTTAACTCCTTTTGTCATTTTTCTCTTTGTCATTAACCACTTATAAAGCTAGCCAAGTGTGATACAATGAACAATTTCTTCCGCAACGATTATTTAATTGACACGCCCCCAACTCGGCCCATCGTTTCATTCTGATAATTACGATTTCCTGGTGACGGTCATGCGCACTTATATTGGCGAATGACACCACAGTACCGCGAGCACGATTCGAAAGCATAAGGCGCTGCCTGCTCTCGCGGTAATTTTTGCCATAAGCTGACAGGTCTGCACATCGCGCGCTTCAAGTGGAACGCGCTCCAACATTGACTCCACATTTTCTATATATTAAGAAAGCGTTTTCGTTTTACCAATATTTCTACAAATTAAAAGAAATATTACTATATTATACATTTAATTTAAATGTTTAATTTCTTTTTTTATAAATAAATGTAAGTATAGTAAAAGCCTTTGTTTTTGGTTCTTGAAAAATGAATCTAAATATATATGAAAAGTATTATTCATTCCTTTAATAAGAAATCAATTACAAATCTTTCTATATAGGAGTCCTTTAATGTATTTATATAATGTTTAGTCTAACATCCTGGCAGTATGTTTCGCTATGTATATAGGCAGTATTGCAATTTTGACTGTACCTCAAGCGGTTACGGGCCGTTACGGAACTGCTATAAGTATGATTAGAAGCGACCGACTTGGGCAATTTTGAGGCATAAACGCACTGAAGTCCTCCAACAGTAACTGCTCTAGGATGCCCTAGTATGCAGCCGACGTGCAAACGTCCATTTCATGTTTTTAAGAGCCCTACTATAATGTAACAAAATATCTGTAATTTATTTTGCTTTATTTTTTTGCTTATTTTATTTTTATCAGGACACAGGGATACTTTTAAACAGGTAACAATGGAGAAGGTGCTTTTAACAGACAAGTTGTGTAGTTATGACATCTACCAGCAGGGGCTGACTTGGCCATGCTAACTTGCTCAGTGTTCAGCACGTCATTTACAGCTCTGATGTTTGTGCTAATGAAGCAAAGCCACCAGCATCTATGAAAACGAAGAGGAAGGCTAACAGATATCTCTCTTCAGGTATGTTACATTTTCCTAGGTGCACTTTCATGAGTTTCTTTCTGACCTTTAAAAGTTTTAATTTTAGCCCTTGTTTGCCCAAAATGTGGGCTGTACAATTTTACCAAGTTTTACTGATACCAATTTTGCTTTAGCTGATGTATTGCTTCATTGCACTGTTATTGCTTTTCAAGCAACCAATGAGATGAACTTTTATATCAGAGATTGACAAAAAGGCAACCAAATGTCACCTAGCTACAAACTGATGAAGATAAGTCAGGAGTGTGTGTGTGTGTGTGTGTGTGTGTGTGTGTGCGCACACGCACTTGCGCTTGTGTTTGTTTTTGACTGTGTGTCCACTTGTTTTTTGTGCGAGTGTGTTTGCTGTTATGGAGCTAAGAGATAAGAGGTCTGGTCCTGATAAGAGAACTGAACAGACTTCTGGGAGATGGCACATGTGGTTCACGTTGGCCTGACTGATGCAAACACGGTCTATTTAACACACCCCATTTATCCTTAGACCATATTTCACCTTCGGCTTTGTGCCAGTCGCAGCAGTGCACCTTGGTAATCTTTTCTTGTTTAAAATAATCATTGTGTTTGTGTGTTTTGAAATGTGTGGAAAGGGCTTCATCTATTTCCTCTTTTTGTACCTCTGTAATGTATGATGTTGTTCACGAGGATGCATTGCATCACCACATTCACCTGTGCACCCATAGTCGACACATCCTTTTCAAACTATTCTTTTTAAAAGAATAGTTTGAAGAATAGAATAGAATATAAAATAATGTCAGATTATATCAACATTGTCTCATATCTAAAACTAATCTTAGTCTACCCTAGCAAGTCATTGTATTGCATCAAATTACAAACTGTGAGCACTAACTGTCTTTCATACATTGAATCACTAGTATTTCCTAAACTAAAAATTCAATGAGTTTTTTTGCATTAAAGGTCAAGAACTAAATAATTCATATTAGCCTTTCCTGAGTTTCCTAAGTTTCCTGTGATATATAATCATACTTTAAATTCTTACTAATGTCAATAATGTTTTGAGAGAAATAGCTCTGTGTACCACACAGCACAAAGCAAGAGCAAGAAAAATGCTGATTAATCTGGTTTAAGCAATTTTAGTTGGTCTCCCAGCCTGGTCAAGCTGTTAGGCAGGGTTTTGACTGCTTCAAAGATCTGGTTCTCTTTGTAGGCTGAACAGCACAACAACCACCTACTTAGACCAGAAGAGCTGATTCACATTTAATAAACTGATCATTCACATTTAGTATATTAAGTTACTGCTATTTGTCAGTATATTAACTTTGCAGATATAAAGTAACAATAATGTAACTTTGATTTGTTGCTTAAAACTATGGTGAAGGAATGATTTGTGTGTGATTTAATTTAGGGGGAAAAAGAACATGGGTTTAATTCACTCAATACAAAGAAATCAATTCTATGAAATACACATCCTCTGTTGGACTGTCAAAGTACTTGATTGAGACTGGACAACAATGGTTTGACATTAAAGTATTACCATCAGTATCTCAATGATGGCTGCATTTATCACGGCAAGGCAAACTTCATACGTGTTCTCTAGTGTCAGGGCTTGCAAAATTTCAAAATCCCTGATAGACAGTCTTCAGATTTTGGTAGCCCGAAATGAATTTAAGTTGTAAATGTAAAATAATTAAATTACAATCATCAATACAAATATTTGGTTCTAACTGAACTGAAATTCCTATGAACTTGTAAAAACAATATAGAACATAATTCAGTCTGTGTCAGATTCTGAATCTGAAATATCAAGTGAAGTCACAGATAAGAAAATGCCACTCGACGTTGAGGGCATAGCATCTCCTTCATCAGCTTTCTCCATCTATTCATCGGTCTCCACTTCAGAACTGAAATACCTGCGTAAATCAATGTGCCTCTTATTTTCACACACGCACACACACACACACACACACACACACACATCAGTGATTTTCTCTCCACTGCGCATGTGCTCTCTATCACATGTTTAATCTTGTTGCGGGAGATTTCACTTGTCACATGAGGTAATGACTGACAGAACGAGTGTCACTGATACACAGTTTGTGCAATCGCGAATTGAAAGTGAAAGTTAAAAGCAAGCGTGATTCAAACGCAATTTCAATACCCCACATATTGATAGTGTCTCCCCAATGCCCGAAAATTATATATAACATAATTACCTGACCAAATTTGTGAGAGAATGCAAAAGCATTGCAATATATTTTTTCTCATAAGATAGCCCGACGGGTGGGGCGGAAATACATTTTGGTAGCCCGACTGGATGACACAATAGCCCCAGGATGTCGGGCTAGCGATTTTGCGAGCCTCGAGTGTCATCCAATGTCATGGCTTATATTAACAGCATTGCCATCTCCCATTTCCAGTTCACTTACCGCACAGGGATAACATTTCTTAAACATTTTATGCAACATATTTTTTTTGGAAAGACTGAATAGTTGTCTTTGTTGTATGCTGGCTTTGTGGGTAATGTTTCTGGTGTTCTTGGTTCTTTCTGTATGCAGATGTGTGCCGAAGTGCTCTGTCGTAGAGGGTTTTAAGAAAGGGACAAGATTTTGTTGAAAGATCCACTGTCAGATCGAGAAACACAGACACAAAGATATGCCTGCGCATACACACAAACACACACATCGCACATATCTGCCGTGTGCAGTACAGATTAATAGTGTAACAAAAGTGTTATCCGCACACACAAACAGTGCTGATCTGAGATTGGAGAAACACTAAAAAGCCTTTCCTTTCTCAGTCACATCAGCATAGTGTTGCAAAGTTTGAAGGAATGGTTTTTATTTATTTATTTGTTTCTTTTTGAAGGAGTGATCTTTGTTTTGTCGAATACATGGCAGCCAGGCTTTGTAGCCCTCTGTTATATGAGATCATCAAAGGTGTTTGTTTCCCATGTGCGTTTTAAGGAATTGCTTTCGTCTTTGTGATGTTTTCTTGAAGCCAGAATAATGGAAATCTTTTTAATATTTCATGAAGGTGTTTTTTTTATTCTGTTTCTTTTGTAGTTTATATAAAAAGGTGTAATTGGTATATATAAACAGTAGGGCTATCAAAGTTAACACATTGACGTGTGATTAATTAAATATGTTAAATATGCCTTTATTTTTTAACATTGATAATAAAATGTTTCAATTTCACATTATAATTGTAATTTCTGTGTGATATCTAACTGCAATCAGAGTGTTCACAAGTATGTTCTCTCTCACACACACACACACACACACACACACACACACACACAGATGAGCATTTGCTTCTCCATGTCACACATGGAGTCCTATGGAACTGTTTAAGATTTAGCAAGTCATGAGCTAAACAGGTTTTACCTATAGTGTGCTGATCACCAACTATTAGTGCACTGAATGTGTGACCTGCCTTACTTATGAGTTTGAATGGTGTTTCTGTAGCCCATTTGGTAGAGCACTCTGTTAGAAGCACAAAGGTTGTGGGTTCGAGTTCCAGGGAACACATAATGATAAAATGTATTTTGTCAGTAACTTGAATGTACTGTAAGTCACTTTGGATAAAAGTGTCTGCCAAATGCGTAAATGTAAATGAGGGTTCCTTGGATCTCCAATAAAACTTATACAATAAAACTTATAAAAGCCTATACTTCTGCTCTTGCTTCTGCTTGCTATGTCTACAGACTCTAAAACATTTAAGGCTGGAATAACTTTGGGAGCATTACATTAAGGTCAGATGATCTAATGGATGTGAGTGTGGAACTCCTTGATTTAATCTCGTTAAGTCACAAATACCAGTTGTTAGTATATTGTCCTGATTGGGTGGATCCTGTTTAAATGGATACTTAAAGAGGGTTAACAGAAGAATCAAGGGGAGTCAGGGCGAGCACGTTTTTTAAAACAACAGATTATTTGTTCTAAAAAATGACAAAAACAGTCCTTATGATAGTCCAAATATTTGTTACAATGTAGCATTGAGTTGTTAGCTCAGTGAAATCCTCTGTGAGTATTAATTGGCCTGTTATCGCATCACATGAAGAATGCTAGTTGTGTGCTGAACAATGCTGATAGTTAACCAAGTTGTTGCCTATGTAACGATAAGTAGTTCTGACATAAGATTCTGTTTCTTTAAGGATGCAACCTTAAAAGGGAGCCGCTTATGCAGACATTAGACAGCAGAGCAGCTCACTAGGGTTTGGATCAGAGCAATTTTCTCTTAATTTCTTCTTCAGTGTCAGTAGACCTTCCTCGAAGACACAGTGATCCAAACCCTGCCCATTATCCTTTGGGTCATGCCAACATGAAGATAAATATTTTTACCAGGCTGCTGCGGCAGAGAGGATTGGTCCGAATGCCTCCTCTAATGGCTGTTGAACCTTCAGCTCATGGCAGATGCACTAAAAAGTACAGAAGAGATATGGTGGTCTGCAGAAGATGGATTTTTTGGGGAGTTTAATCGGGCACTGTGCTTAATTTCAGTGACCTCCTGTCCAAGGGCATCCGCTAGCAGCCGCAGTAATGAGGGAATACACAGCCAGCTACCAACATCATCTACCATAAGCATAAGCACCCGTGGCACTTTATCAGGCCGACGAGAATAGGTTCCCGGGCTGCTGATCTTACTGCAAAGTACCTCTAAGCCAGACCCGGAAAGCCATATTGAAAGTGACACATTCACAATTCAAATGAGCATCGTTTCACCTTGCATCTGTTTCCTTGAATTTAGATGTGTTTTAAAATAGGAACTCTGGAGTTGCTGTAGATAAAGGGAATAGTGCTTTTGTGCTGTGAGGTATGGAGCCATTCTGGGCTCAGCTGTAGGTTATTTTACTCCAAAATCAACTTATTTCAAAGTCGTCTCAAGTTGGAAACTAGTGAAAAGTGTCTGCGCGGCCCACAAAGACGTTAGTTCCACAGCGCACACTGCCATAGAAAAGAGGAAATAGCAAACGCCACAGGCCAAAAGCGTTACTTCCATCTGAACAGAGCTGCTTCTGAGGAGACTGTGGTGGCTATGATGACTGTTCTTTATGCAGCATGTCTGGGTTTCCACTGTGAGCAAGCAATGCTGGCAAATAACCCAAAGTATTGTAGTGCTACTATCCTGTTGAAGGAAACAGCTTAGAACAGCTTGCATTTACATTATGGTTTAGCTCTGGTCTAGCTGTTGAACCTGGATAGCCATTACAAGTTGGTGCATGAGCGTGCTTTCTGTTGAGCTGATTGGTAATAAATGTATTACTGTATAGGATATTTAAAGGGAAAGTTTAAATATCCCAAAAATGGCGTGGTGTTTTTAATGGGGTGTTTATTATTTGTTTTACTTGCTCTGGTTTTGTTCTGTATGAAAGCAGTATGACCTTTGTTTTTTTGGAACACAAATTTCCTTTTTTTTAAGCAATTTCCTGCGGGATCAATAAAGTTTTCTGATTCTGATTCTGATTCTGAAATGACTCAATGGTTCTTGTGTCATAACATGTAATGTCACAAAAATGTTTTCCTTGTGTTCCTTTGTAAAAGAAAGAAAGCCATAGAGCTTTTAAACAACACCAGGGTAAGTAAATCATTTTTGGGTGAGCTATCCTTTTAAGAAGCTTGTGGAGATCCCAAGCACATCCAGCATCCAGAACACAGTCATGCTGGTCCTTTCAGCAGGGAACAGAAGGGTTAAATGAGGGGATGCTTGTTTACTTGATCAGACGCTCTGAACCTGCAGCTCCAAATGAGATAAACCAGGGAGTAAACACTTAGGTCACCGCTGTGGTATTGATTACTTATGGCACCCCACTATCGGTCTTAACCTCTATCTCTTTCTGTTCTTCTCTCGTGCGCAAACACCCTCTTCATCTCTCTCACCTCTCCCTGTTTTGTCTTCATAACTTCTTAGAGACAGATGCAGACAAACAAAACAAACCGTAGACCAAATGTTTGTTTTGAGTCTCATTAAGGCGGGCTTTGACAACAAGCAGAATTGGATCCTATGGAGTAACGACGTATTGCTTTGACAGAATTAATCATGAAGTGACGTTTGGCATTAAAATACAGAGGCGACTGTAAAAAGTGAGATATAAAACTGACATCACAATTTACAATTCAAATAAAATGACTTAATGAACGATCACAGTTACATTACAGATTCTGTATATACTAGTTATAAGTCTTGAGTGCCGGCTTCAGATTAAATAGACTTAACTTTCTATTAACTTAACTTTTTTATAAGGTAGAACAACGTCACAACTGACACATGTTCAGATTCAGAGCCGCACAGATATGAAATGGGGATGGATTTGACCAGAACAGTTGTCAGGGAGCTTTCTAAATAACATGTTTGTTTGGCACCAGGTAAATGTACTTGTGTTGACACAATTTTTTCAGCTTTCCTAAAGAAGTGACTTTAAAAAGAGTGCCTGTGTAACGCAAGTAAGAATTACCAGAACAGATGGTTAAAAGCACAAGTCACATGTCAAGCATAGGCTTTAAAAAGCAAGAAGTTCTACAAAAATACAATTGCTGCATATATAAATATACAGTTTGCTGCAGTGAGTTTGTTGAGTCAAGTCAAGAAGCCTTTCTTTACATTTCATAACAGACAACAAATTAAACACAAATTAAGTCAAAATGATTGACTTGGTAAAATATTTTGTTGATCACTAGATTAATAGAGTGTTCCTCAAATATTCTGGTTAGGGTTTGTTCTGATTAACATCTGCAATTAATTCAGCTCAAACTTATTACCAACTAACTGTGTTTTGTAGATATTTTCTGCATAATTTCCTTAATGCCAGTTTTATTCAAAGCCATTGGTAGTTCTTTCAAAGCACAAATGTATTTATTTGTTTATTCCTTGGGAATTAAATCCATGACCTTTTGGTGTTGCTAGCACCACTCTCTATTGACAAAAGAGGAAGTGATCTAATTTGACCCAGAGGTGTCTGCACCCAAACCCAGTTTATGGGACATGTACTGGAGGGGTGTTTATTGAAGTCCTGAACCCTTCCATCTCTCATTAAATTGATTCATGGACCCAATAAGCAGTGCTCGGGCAGCAGGTGTGTATGTCAGCGTGAAAGCTCGGCCTGGTTACATCCATCAACCTGAGGAGGCAAAGTTAAGACCAATCCCACGCGACTTCTCCAGAAGCCCTGCTGCCAGGCCTCAACCTGTTCACCTGCTCACACATCTGAATGACCTGTTCACACACACACACACACACACACAGATAGGTACCATGGACATATGGGCCCACACGTACACAAACGCTCCCAGGCTACCAAAAAAGGCAAAAGGTCAAACCTGCTGTCTGAAGGCAAAAATTATTTCAAATGAGGTTAAACTAGTGACATGTTCATTTATCAGCTTCTAAAAGAACTTGCTGCACTAATATCTCAGCTTGATACTGATTAAGATGAGTGTGTTCTTGTGTACATCTGGTCAGCAGTGTTCTCACATAGTATCCTGCCAGCTTATTCCACTGATCTCATTCTACCACCATTTGTCTCTTATTTTGATATTTCTGCTGCACAGAGTGAATAAATCTGCACACCCAGACTCAAATCGTGCGTAAAAGGTAGAGATTTCTTGTATCATATATAAATGAAGTAAACAGTTTTTAGATGTTATATTAATGCAGGGCTTGCAAAATTTTAAAATCCCTGGTAGCCCTTCGGGCAGACACTCACAGAAATAAATTTAAGTAGCCCAGATAAAAAAAGACATTATTTTTAATGTAGAATACTGTAAAGGAGACAAAACATCAAAAACATTTTCAAAACACAAATAAAAACAATCGTATAAAATAATCAAATTACAATCATTAATACAAAAATTTGGTTCTAACTGAACTGAAATTCCTATGAACTTGTTAAAACAATATAGAACACAATTCAGTCTGTATCAGATTCTGAATCTGAAATATCAAGTGAAGTCACAGATAAGAAAATGCCACTCGACGTTGAGGGCATAGCATCTCCTTCATCAGCTTTCTCCATCTGTGCATCGGTCTCCACTTCAGAACTGAAATACCTGCGTAAATCAATGCGGCTGTTATTTTTCACAGACGTATACAATTAAACTACCAGCGATTTTCGCAATTCTCTCCGTTGCGCATGTGCTCTCTATCACGTTTAATCTTGCTGCGGGAGATTTCACTTGTCACGTGAGGAGTGTAATGACTGACAGAACGAGCGTCACTGATACGCAGTTTGCATGATCGCAAATTGAAAGGGGAAGTTTTCAAATGCATCATCCATCTATTTTCTGTAGTGCTTCTACTATGTAGTTTGTGGGGAGTGCTGAAGCCTACCGTAGCATATCTCTAGTCAAAATGACATCAGATGTCTATTATAATTCTCTCTTAGGTTTTTAATTCAATACAATTCAATTTATGAACAAAGTTTTAGTACAACACGAAAAAGAATAAAATTGTGATATTTATGAAAGTCTTGGGTATGAGCTTGTTATATGGCTAGTGTAAAGCTTTGTTCAGTTTCTGTGGAAACCACTGAGGATAAATTAAGCGCTTAGCTCACAAGGTCTTATGTGTAATTATGAAATGTATGCTGTGGATTAGCATTACTCTCTAAAAGCCTTTCATTACAGTTACCTCTGGCTGTACCAGTCACTCTGCATGTTAAATATATCTACTCTTATAGCTATCAAAAATTGACACTGCGAGGGTGGTACTTGGCTATAGTCTCTATGGAGAATGCTTATAATTAAATAACACAACTTTTAATTTGATTTTTAAATACAAGCGCAGGTGTTAGTGCAGAATCAATCCGCAAGCTGCCAGTCAGTGCTGAATACTTATAAAAAACTGCCCTGTTTTCCCAGATGTCTACTTGAAAGTCTAAGGCATTTTAAAACTCAGTTCTGGCCACATTGCACACCTTAAGAGCCGAAATAAACAGGACGTTAAACTGAGTGTGTAAAAGGCTGTCCAGGCCCACAAAAGCCTCATTCCTCATTCTGCTAAATGTAACACAACTGCCTGTTTGGCCATTACGGTTATTGATGACTTTGATGGAGTCATTATACATGCTGTGGGCAGCGCATGCTCTTCACTTGCTCTTGAGAGTGATGTTGGGTGGTGGAAGACCCCCAGAGATAAGAAGAGAGTCAAGACTAGACTTTTCAGTGTGCTGATCCACCCAGACCACAACTTTATTAATGGAAATATGCATAATTTAAACACATAGCATGTCTGCAATTTTATGTTGATTTGTTTTATGTTGATGGTCTCAGTGGCTTCCAGTAAAAGTTTAATCTTGAATCTCCATGATGCCACTAATGGATGGAATAGCTTGATACTCCTGGTTAAAAGACTGTTTTCACACTGCTTTAGATGCTGGTTAGGTGGTGGTTTACTTAAATTTGTAGGTTATTCTTGATTGAATTCATGTTTACCTGGAGTACCAGCATGGTTTCAAGGACAGTTTTGCTGGCATAATTTTTTTGTTAGTATATGTGTTTAAGCAGTATATGTGTATCTAGGTTGAAGGACAATCTGTTTCCACAGAAAAGCAGTTTATTCAGCTTTCTGATGCATCTTCTCCATTGACTTCCATTTAAATAGTACGGCCCCTGGGAACCCACAGTACATGTGTTCTTCTTACACTAGAGGCTTCCCTTAGAAAACAGGACTATTTTCTGTCTTTTTATATTCTAGCCAAACAATAACAATGCCATTTTTCTGTTTGACACAATCAGTCAAGAAAATATGAAATATAAATGTTTATCTTGGATGATTAATTGTATTGTTACTACAATCTTTGTGATTGCAGATTTACATTTCTGTCTTGGAAAAAACATACCATCATCACATACTTAAGTAGTCACAACTGTACCTTTTTGTCATAATTATCCTTTATCTTCTTCCACTTTTTCCTTATACACACATGCATGGATGGTTACACACGCACCTTTGCACGTGATTTGACTCCACTGTGCAGGTGGTAGTCTTTACTATTGATCTCTAACATGAAGCTGTGTGGAGGATCTGATTGATTGATTTGATGGGCCACTTCACAGCTGTTGCAGAGTCCGTGAACACTCGAAATCACAAGCTGTTCTTTAGGCAAACAGCTAAATGCATAGTTATGACGCCAAAATCTGATTGGATAAACCATATCCACACCACACAAGACACCACACTCAGTTTTGTTCAGCCTGTGATTACTAACACACCCCCACCCCAACCCCCACAAA
>JAZGTI010002710.1:0-13639 GCA_036877585.1 Botia kubotai | reverse complement strand
CTTATTGTAATCGAAGTTGCTTCCTGTCCTCATTTGTAAGTCGCTTTGGATAAAAGCGTCAGCTAAATGACTAAATGTAAATGTAAATGTAATAGTTATAATTTGGGAAGAGATCATTTCATAGTTACGATAATTCCAACAAGATGTAAATGGAGCCGTATCTCAGACTCTGATTGGATGACCAGTGTTTTTGATTGTAAAATGCTGATAAATGCACATTCCTTTTATGCTGATAAAAGAACTGTTTATTTCTGAAAATGTATAACGATTTATTAACTTAACTTGCTTTAAGCTATACATTAATTCCTGTTTAGGTCCATAAAAAAATGATAGAAAATCAATTCTATAGCATCCATAACACTCAAGATTATGTTTAAAAAAATCTTGTCACTGCAATTCACAAACATTATAGTTACACTGCAATACAGCCGACATTGAATTCATGTAAAATGTTCTTTCAAAAGTGCCATAATTCACATCTCATCCGCCATACAAAGGCCTTGAATGTCTGAAACACAACTGCAATCAACACAGCCCTCAGCTGTACTCTGATGGCCACATTCAATTGCTCCAAAACCACTTTGGCTTTTTCTCAGTTTTCTGCAGTAGCTATTTCTTATGTGTATATCCTGTATTATTTGTATGCATATACATACGATAAACAGCCACACATGTATCACCCACCCAAATCATCCCAGTTCTACCAATTCTACAAATGTCTGCAAATACCAACAAAATCCCTACAGATAGGCTGCATTATTGAGGTATAATCTTGATGAGGCTAGCTTTTCATTGGCTGTGTAAAAATGTGATATTTTTAGTCATATCGTTTCCCTTCATCTCCTCTGTGGTCCCCACAGCCTTTCATGTGCATGCTGTGTCTCTATAAATGATATTCCTATGGATTACCCCAGTATTTTCAATGTACGGCCAATGCGATGCCAATCCCTTGGGCTTGATGAAATATTGCCTGTTTCCAACTCGGGTTTCTTCCCTGTCAGGTTGAAAAGGAAAACATATAAATGAAGTGTTATTTGCATTCTGTCATGACAGTCTCTTGTGTTTAGATGGGTTTCGGTATCAAATATACATAAAATAAGCTATTGTTCTTTGCTTTGATGTTACTTGTGTAAACGATGAGTAAATTCGCAGTCAGTTCCTTTTAACAGTAATAGATTGATAAAAGCTACTCTTATTATTAAAATTGTTACGGGGTTTAATTTATTGCTATGGTGAAACCAGAGTCTTTGAATTAACATGAAAAGCTAAATATTTTTGTATAAGAGATAGATATATTCACACTTGATGCTCGTAAACACCTGTATCAAAAGTCATTAAAATCTTTTTGAATCTTCTGTAGAATTCTCAGGGCTGTAAGGGACCTTTTCACATTGTAAAAGCTTTTTACAACACCCTGTAGAGCTAGCGACCTTTATAAGTAGAAAACTGTGTACAAATCATCAGGAAGCGATAGGAAGGGATTATATGTGAAATGCCATCACAATAATGTTTTCTTACACTAGCTTTCCTCTAAGCGCTAATGGCTTCCTATTGACATCCTGTCCATGTGGACTAGCGCACCTCTCCAGCAGCCTTCCTAAAGAAATAATGCTTCTTCTGGAAGTCCCACCATAAAGTAATAACCTGTGAGCGCATGTACGAAATGGGCTGAAACCGACACCTTAGCCCTTAATAATAGATGATGGCATCATTAGATTTAGTTTGCAGAACATAGAGCAACAAGGAAGGTATTTCTTCTGTGGATATAAGATGGCAAAGGTGTAAAATGATGGATTACACTAAGAGATACTGCAAGAAACAGGAGTTAGTTTCTAATGTAGCTGGCTTCTCTTTATGACACGAGGAGTCAAATTGTCCTTGCTCTTATAAAATAAATTAGTTTATCTTCTATGAAAAATATTGTAAGATTCAGAACTTAACATTTTGCAAGTGGCAAAGAGTTTTTATTGATTCCAAGCTGCAAAGAAGTTCACCAAAGCTTGTGCTGCCCTTGCTGTAAAAACCACTATTATTGTCTTCTGAAGGCATGAAGAATAAGTAGCTGAAGTTTATGTTTAACTATATGCCTGTTCACATCAGTGCTGAATTATGTTTGTTAGCTAAATTTCTGTGTGAAACATTTGTGAACCAATAGAATGCAGGCTTTGCAATGGAATTTTTATTAAAAGATAAAGCCATTAGAAACTAAAGAGACCCAAATGAAAATCCGTTAGTAACCAAATGTAATGTTTAATCTGTTGATGCCTCAAGGTGTCACACAACAGCATATAAACTCTTTACATTTGTTGCTAAAGCTAGTCTGGATTACTTTTACAGTTGACAGTGTTTAGTGAAAAAGCACAAAACAAAGTCACACTGTTCCCCGAGAATATTTTAATTATGCTCTCATCTTAAATGTGTTCGCCTAATTGAAGCATTTAGAAGCAACAGTGTGCTGCTTGCATTTTCTCTTTTTTTTCTTTTTCTGTATTAGGATGTGCGGAAAGCATAAACACTGAATCAGGCCAGTGGAACTGGTTCATTCTCTTTAGACTCTGATTCAGAAATATACAGTATGGCCATATTCAACAGGTTGCAATTATTTTCCATATGGAATTTTTGGGGATTTTTGTTAAGAATAATCGAATAATTAAAAATGAGTGAGTCGTAAAAGGCAGTACCAAATAGCAAAAGAGGGTGGAAAATGGTCATGTATTACTCAATTTTGACAGTTTTGGTGCAAAAATAACATTAATTCATAACATTATAAGTGAACTTAAGGGTGAATAATACAAAAACAGTATGACGTGATCACTTTAAATAAAATGTCCTCTACACCAAATTTAATTATTTATTCCAAATGTTCGCATTGACACACAATGTTCAGTTGTATTGGGTGGTGTAGCATGTGTAGCACCAGGTTGTGGTGTTTGGAGATGAAGTCGGAAATATTTTTGAATAGTTTAAAACGTTATGAATGCTTAAATGCATAAGATTTTAGAGCCTCAGTGGAGTGGAAAATTAGTAGTAAATATTGACTTTAGGGTGAACTTTTCACTAAGTATCCATGCTGAAAGATAATCAGTCTGAAGCAGATCTCTTCGGTTGTCTGATATAAAATGCTAAGCTATTGGTTAACATTTTATTTGGTTGGTTGAAATGCCTCATTTATTTGCTATTAATTCACACGAAAGTTAGTTTTTATTAAATTTTTGGGTCAAAGCAACCAAATGTGTCAGGATGGTTCTTTTTCCGGCTGCCAGTAGACAAAAGCTTGTTCCCATTGAAAAACTACATGGCAATTTCAAGCTACATTTAACTGCAATGACTTAAAAAATGGCTGCAGTTTTTTGAATGAGGCTTTAACGGGCAGGTGCGGCCCTTAATGTTCTGTGTTTCCTAGATGCAATTTCTTTCCTTCTGATTGGTCTGAGGAGAGGTGAGAAACTCTGAGCACCAATAGTTTAAGCCAGGGGATCAAGACCAGAGGTTAGTTTAATTTAAAGTGCTCTGTGCCACAGCTGGCTGAGATTGTGTTCAGTCTCTTAACAACCTGTGCTCAGTTACAGGGTATACTTCCTCACAATCCAGAACAAGGAGAATATTTTCATTAGTTTCACAACATGAACACAAACTACATTTACAGAAAGGCCAGGACATCTCACAGTGATATTGTGCCAGCAATTTTCCTGGTTTTAACTCTATTTTCCTCAAAATGGCCCTGAGAGAAAAAAGATATTTGTACAAAATTGTAGAAATATTTACTTAACGATAATGTAACTATTATATAACTTAATATGATAATACTTAAATCCAAAAAAAGTAATCTTTTTCATTAACTCGTCCTATGTTGTTGCTGTTATTTCTTTCAAAAAAGAAATTTTATACAATTAAAATTAAAAGACTTTTAAATAACTCTTGCTATAGACAACAATCCCCCACAGCTAAAATTACTTCAATGGTAGAAAAATTCCTCATAACAGAATTCATGTAAATTTCAGTAGGCAAGATTATTGCGTTTTTACAAGATTATACACATTTTTTTATATAATTCTGCTAAATTAACATTTAATTGACAGACCAAAAAAAGCATAAAAATATAAATGTATTCTTTATTACTTATGCAATATTTCACAGTTCTTCTAATGCCAAACGAGAGAATTGTGCAAGGAACAAATCAATTTTGAGTCATAATGTTTCGAAACACTATTTACACTCTTTCAAGTCAACCTACCAACAGCTTACACATAACAGTCTCCGCGCATTAAACTGTGATAGGAGAAAGTATTTTAACATCAAACAAATGACTCACATCGGCTTTAGGGGAAATGCATTTTCTGCTATGTGAAAAGAAATTGATTTTCCCCCAAAAAAGCCATACAAATGTCAAATACACCAATGCTTGTTTAATGAGGAGCATAAGCAAAATAACAGTCATCAATGATGCCAGGTCACCCCACGCAGCAGCTCTGGATGGTGCAGTCACACACCTCCATGCTGCGAGTGAATTTTGAGGTGTTGTTTGGTTATTGTATGTCTAAATGTGGAAAACCCAACCTCCCCCTCACCTCTTACATCATGTACTAACCAAAAAGTGTTAGATTTCAGGACAGTAGTAGGAAATTGGCTTTTTATTTTCTAATTTTTAATTATCTATTTTTTGGCCTGAATCCGCTAGGCCTAACACTGAGAATTTGGATGCATTTCAGAACCGTGTGAGATGAAGATGGTCTCAAATTGTACAAAAAATGTGCACTCTTCAAAGATACCTTAGATTGGTAAAGTTTTGGAAGAAAATACTGCACGTATCTTTTATAAATAAAAACAAATTCATAACACATTGAGAGCTTATAGCAGATGGAGCCAAGAGAAATATCAATATAAGGTTTTTAATCAGTCTTGAGAAATTATTTAATCACACTAATATGTATTGTTTCAGCCAATGTTTCTTATTTTTCTGCCCACATTCACGGATTGTCTGGTGCATATTACATATGAAATTGGCAGGCGCTTTACCGATCTGGCAAGCCTGAATCAGATTGACTGATTTCTAGAAGGTACAATGTTGATACAGTAAATGTTTTTCAGGAAGAAACAATCACAGGAAATCTTCAAATGTTTTGTGAAATGTGTTTTGTGTTTTGTCAGTACTTTTTATTGGTGTTTATATATGACAATTTGCAGAAACTGCAGCATCATAATTTTGTTATTTCTACATCTGTTTATTACTGCATTGTAATCTGTTTGCTTTCAGTCTGTTTCTAATTGGCACAACAAGGGCAGTTCTTGGGCAGAATAAGCTACAAAATAGACTACACATTATGCCCTTAATTATTTGTATTTAGTATCTTGTAAGCTGAAAATGAAAAAAGGCATTTCCCTCCACTGAGATCGTATGTTTTATTATATTATAATTATAATATTGAATTATAATATTATTATATTAAATTATGATCACTCTAGATATAGATAGGTTTATAGTGAAAAATGCCTGCCTTCACCTAATCCAGTCATTAGCTCTTTGTATTGTGATGAGGCAGGAGATATCTGAAGTGTTTCATTAATATCCCTCTTTAGTGGCAACGGATCAACACAGAAAGGACATTTAGATATTCACAATCAATACAACAATCAGTTTGCAGAGCAACAGCAGCTAAATCCAGTATTGGTTCTGTATGGGAAGTTGCTGCAATATGGATTCAGGCATGTTAAGGCTCTTATGAGCTCCTTATCCTCATTGCCTGCAGTATTGATCCAGGACTCACCTCAGCCCATGCTAGATGTGATGGACAGCAAAGTATCTGTGGCATCTAAATGTGACTATTAAATCCCAGAAATGAAGATGTAGTCAAACCGATATTATCATTTAACCAATTTTAGCCTGCAGGCTGGTACCTCAGTTTTAGTGTATTAATTGGTGTATTATACTTTTGAGGCTGTTATAGTATGAATGTTGCAAATGAACACACTCCTAGTTCTTTTTGTTGTTTGTTGTGTTTCAAAACCTAGTGAGCTGCCTAGATGCACAGCATTTTAAGGCATTATAGGAGCTCATCCAATACACAGTTTTATCTTTTGAATTGGTGGAGCCAAACCTTGATATCAAAGATACCTACTTTTGGCCACATTCTAAGGCAGCAACACACAACGTGTCCTTTAAGGAGTAGACAATCCTATAATGCATTGCAACAGGTTCTGGAACAAAAGAAAAACATCACTGGCACTTTTATGCAGTGCAACTTGGAGGTGAAGAAAATGAGGAATATCACAAGCAATTTATCACACAAAGCCAAAGAAGTAAAAACGAAAAATGTAAAAAAGGAAGTAAAAGAAAGGGTTATTAAAATTTCATGTGAGGTGCTGATGTGTTTTAAGCTGCTTCTTGTAAGTAGTGTTGTGGTTGTTTTAGCAGAACAGGTGGGGGTTGGAAGCTCACTGCACCACAGAGGATCAGAGAGAGTGAAGCTTCTGGAAAGTGACTGAGCCTCATTAAAGCATAGATGAGAACATAGGCTTGAGTGTTGAGGTATGAGGGTAATGTTCCAGGTGCAGACATGAAGGCCAGTGTCAGTGGAGTAAGACCAATAGCGTTTTTTGGGCTCATGTATTTGCATCATTGTGTTTTGGATTTCCGCAGGGGCTTAATCACTGATGACCAGCCAAAAGAGCATTGTGTTCACAATGCATAATAAAGTTAACTAAATTCAGAGCATCTCAAAGGTTCTTGTGTTGTGAAATGCATGTAACATGTTTTGTGATAAGTCACATGTAAACATGCAGTATACAGTGAGGCAGATGCATCAGTGGATTTTCTTCTGTGTTTCAGGTGTATATTTCTGGAAGTGCTTGTCTAAGAGGTGGCTAGTGTTTAACTGTATCTGATGAACAGGTCGCATGCATGACAGTCCTCTTCATCAATATGACACATTTGCAGTTTTGGTTTCAGTATAGATAGTAGATTCATATCCACTTCATTGACCACTCATTATGTGCTTAAGTTTCCCATTATGAGGGAGATACCGCTTCACAAATCATTCAAACAGAATCGTGAACCAATTTAAACGGTTTTTCCCATTGTTCAATCAACAATGTAAAAAATCAACTCGAGTGATTCATTCGCCAATGCCCAGTAACAACAGACAGTAATCTTGGAATAAGCTACACATTTCATAATGCATTAAAATAAGAAACAAAGGAACATCACACAGTTTTACAAAGTACATTTTTTCATTCGAAAAATATTCAAATGAAAGTACCCACCTCTAAAATTGACACCTAAAAAAACATATTTTCCAAATTGTTAATCAAAGAAATGTAATAGAGTAAATGTAGCACATTACTACTCATCTTTGCCAGTAGTAAGGATGTCCCAACTAACAGGGAACTTTTCTGTAAAAGTTTTCTTAAAGTTATCAAAGAAGTAATGTTAGTATATATATGATATTAATAAAATGAAAAAAAACTTTTATTAATATTATATATATAACTGTATATAAAATTGTTATTCTTGTTATTCTTAAGTTGTCAGTAGAACATTTTAAAAACGTTATAGAATTTAAAGTTTGAATAACATTTTATAATCAAGCAGTAACAAAGTTTTTGTTACTTAATGGAAACATTAGAAAGACATGCTTACAACCTAAAATTCTTAGTTGGGGTGACGTTCAGTTTAATTAAAAATTAATTACTGGGCACAGTATGGCTAAAGCCATACTCTTCTAGAATCAAATCACTTCAGTGTCCCATGTGCCTCACATGACCAACACTACTTTTTTGGCTGTTGTATGTGCAACATTCCAGATAATTCACTTGCTTTATGAAGTTTAATTCCAGTTAGGGTGTTGTCTTAGAAGGCACCTGCCTACAATTTGTAGGCAGTAGACAGCAAAGCGGCAACACTTTGGAACAGAATATTTGATAGTTTAAATGACAATCAGATGCATATTTCAAAATATTCCATGTAACATAAGTGTGAATGAGTCTTCCAAATGAGATCTTTTTTCCCATATCTAGATGGAATTTTTGGATGCAAATGCATTTCACTTATCACACATAAACCATAATTTGATATCAGATATGAGTTCTCTTTTAAGTAAATTACATTAGCTCTGCATTACTCTTACATCCCAGTATGAACAGGGGAAAGAGGGGTGTTGCGTTACTTTACGGGCAGAGCCATTGATTTATTTGCAGTTTTCCACCAGACTCCAGCGAACGCAAGCTACAAAACTATGTACATATTTATATTTAACATGGATATTGATTTAGATGTCACAGCAATGTATCTCATTAGGGTTTCACTGCGGAGAGCACTCCTCCAAGAGTGGCCACTGAAGGTTTTCCGGCCTTGTGCCTGAGTGGTATCTGGAGGGAGGGCCGTATCGATTAAGCCTCATAATTGGTCCAGAGCTTAATACAGGAACTCTGGTTTGTTTGATTTCATTTGGCACAGATACTTAAAAGGGGATGGGCTGTAGCAGAGCCATCAATAAGTTGATCATAAAAGGAACCACAGTGGCCTATTAAGCCTGTGTGCGAGTATTATGTTTCCGTTCAGTAAAATGAAATGTGTTTAGAAGATTCTGAGCATAAGAAACTGAACTAATAAGTGTTATTGATCACTGTTAAAGAAGAAAACAGTGACACTCATTTTTTCATGATATGGCTGTGGTGTTACTGGATGTAGGAATAGTTCAATAGTTCACAAATGAAAATACTGTCGTTATTTACTCGCCTAATGATGTTCCAAACATATACTCAGTACATACAACAGTTTAAAGTGACCATGTCTGTCAAGCCCCCCCAGAAGAAAAAAAAGAAAAGTATTTTATTATTTATTTTTTGGTTTTCATTAACTGTTTCTTCAGTTTGGTTCTAATGATATTTTAGAAGTTCATAAAAAATTTCAGTTTAGTTAGAACCAAATATTTGTATTGATGATTGTATTTGATTATTTTATATGATTATTGTTATTTGTGTTATGAAAACGTTTTTGATTGATGTTTTGTCACCTTTACAATATTCTACATTAAAAATAATGTCTTTTTTTATCTGGGCTACTTAAATTTATTTCGGACTACCAAAATCTGAAGAGTGCCTACCAGGGATTTTGAAATTTTGCGAGCCCTGGTCTTGTATCACCTTCATACGCAATGGACTCAAATTTCAATATTTTAAATTTTGAAATATAACTTTTCTAGTATTTTCACCTCTTCAGAAGACATCATCTTTATAAGGGCAGGTAAACATGGCTTACAAAGATGGACCATGCATGCCAGGAGATTCTTTCCAAGTATTACCAGATGAGGAAATGTGACCTAATGAAGACGGCCAAGTTGACTTGTCTGGGTTTCCATATCAATGCCAGTACAGTTGGGTATTTAAAAAAGATATATGTGTAGGTTGTCAGCTTTCCCAAGGGCCTCGGAAATAATAACCCACCCAATGCTTGCATTGTGTAATTGTAAATATATGCAGAGATTGTGTGCTAAACCCCTTCATTGTCATCAGACTAAGCCAACAGTCAAGAAAAGGTTATCCATTTTTTGTATATGCGACTTCAGTCGTTTTAAAAATGACTGGACACAGAACAGTTTCATTTCTTTACTGTTTGTGGATCCCAGAAGCACTTGCAGTTTCTTTGCGAGTGCTCTAGTAAATCAGACTGTGTGATTTGGGTGTAGCTGCAGCAGCAGGGTGGCTGGAGGGAATGAATGCTGCTGTTAATCAGGCGTGTTTGAGAGCAGCTCGGAGCGTAATCATGAACGGCACGGAACGGCAAGGAGAAAAGTACACTTGGAGACAGAAGTCAGGCTAGTGGGATGATTTCATTGTTTTTTGCTCATAACCTAGCATTGCTGAAATTGTTGACTGTGCGGTTTAAGGGCTATTTGACAGTAAAGCTTTCGGTGCAAAACCGAGTCTATTTGATGTCAGAGTTTGGTTTGTATATGGTGTGAAAGAAACTTTCAAGTGTTGTTTTCGAACCACTGAACAATTCAGGCAAACTTTGGTACAGTTAACAATTTTTTAGGAAAGCATAACTTGAAAGGGAAACACTACTTATGATATTTAAGCATCTTTGTATGCTCCCGTCACACTTATTGTAGTATAAAGCATTGCTTGCCGTTACTTCTCTTTGTATAAATTGCCTTGAGAAAGCAGATCGCATTATATGCATCTATTGGAGCACGTCCATGACACACACACACACACAAACACTATAGGCCTGTTCTCTATACGTTTTGGAAGAAAATTCAATAGGTCAAATAAAAAAAAAACTGTGAAACTGGCAACCCTGCCTCCAGTACTCATAGAGGTACTAACATTGATGACACTTTGTAGTACAATGTAAAGAGAGAGCTAAAGCTTAAAGCATTGTGGGAGAATTGTTTTGTGATAATACGAGAAATCGAGATAATAAATCGAGATTTGACTCGATTTCATTGCAAACTTAAGAATTGCAAACTTCTCACCTATCCATTATCATTTACAAGTAAAATGAACAATTTATTTTATTGACATTTTAGAATTTCTCTCTCCAGGAAGCGGCTGATGAATGCTACCAGGTAAATAAGTTATGAGCATGCATGTGCATCTCCATATTGTTGACAAATAAATTATTCAGAGACGTTACACTATAAAACTGAGTTTTATGACAGTTCCGAATAGGATGTTGTATGCTGACCTAAACAAGAAATGGCCAGACAACAATCAATGTGATTTATTTTGTGTTGCAACACCGACTGTGAGAAACTTTACACAACAATTGAATTTACATCTGCAGTCCATCCAATTAAACTAAATGCACTTTAAAGGCTTCACAGTTCTGCTTTAGGTAAGATATTAGAAGAGTACATGTTCCATTGACAGTACATTCAAAGCTGTACAGTGGTGGTTCGTTATGGCTTCAGATTTATTGTTTAATAAAAGTACCACATGCTGTGACAGACTGGAAGTTTTATACTGTATCTGTATGATAGTTTTATGTGAGGAACAGATTAGAATTTAAGTTATTATTCATGTCCCCCATCCCTATCGAAGCTTGTAGTTAAAATCTAATTTCACATTTTAATTTTCTCACAGGAATATCTAACTGTTATATGAGCCGGTGATTTTATATGAATTTGTACAGTGTAAATCATACAAAATGACCAATTATTGGTAAAAAGCAACTATGAAGGAAAGTCCATCCAAGGTCCAACTCTAAATTGTAACTTGGCAAAAAACAGATCAGATGAAACTATGAATGAAATTATACTAATTTATTCAAATCAGTGAACAATTTGCTCAAATGTAAAATACTTGCGAATTGCCATGACATTTTCATGGTGTTTATGGTCATCCGTAGAACGTGAGAGACCATAAAGCACTCATGAATGTAAACTCCTGTGAAAACTTTCAGACAACAGCTGTATTTGCATAGGAATTTCAGCCTGATTACACCCAAATGCAATTACAGGCTGTGTGGTACTGCTGTGAGCAAGTACTGGATGGCAGTTGCTGGCAACTTAGTGTGTGGCCGTAAAAAAGGTATCTCTATTGGACAGAGGTACAGACCTTACATTTAAAGCTGTAAAGCAATGGCTCATTATGGCTTGAAATTTATAGTTTAATAAAAGAACTTCATGCTAGGACAGACTAGGTATTTTTTCCCTATTTCCAGTCTTATCTTTATTTTTTTATTTTTCAAAGAACAATTGCCTTCAAAGGCTTATATTGATTCTACAGGTCATAAAATCTAGGTGTTAATTTTTATTTGATTTTAATCTTAGAGTGCAAGCTGAAGTAGTGCATTTGGCGAATTGTACCAATAATGATAATATTGTGGAGTTTTTCTCTTTGACATGCAACAAAAAAAATATGCAGCTATATTTGTCTTGGTTTTTATTGGCTGTCTACAAAAATGCACATTATTACTTCATTGCTGTATTTATGTGCCATTGATTTCAGTGATAAAGGAAACCAAGATCTGACACAGATCTAACACAAGCCATTAGTAGAAGATCCACAAACTTGCCCTTGTCTTTGCGATCTCTCCACTGGCAAGGGCATACACAAATGAATAGACAAATGCTTGAACACTACATTAAATACAGTAAAGCTCACATCACAGCATCATTTTAGGAGACAAGAGGCAGGAATGCTGTTCCTGATATACTCCCCCGGCTTGCGGGGGATTGGACTTCAGCCGCTCGCTTTGCTTGAACGAGGAGCGCCCCACAGAGCCTTGCCTTTGAAGTCGGCCCGCAATTCAGAGTCGCTGATACATATATCGATCAGCACGGCAACTGAAGCTTTGCTCCCGCTGCTCGGTATTTCATTTGTTCCCTGTGGTTCCTTCCTCATATTGATCCTGCAAGGGGCCAGCGTCTGAGACTTACAGACATGAGAGAGCTGTTTACAGCTGTGTACATTTTTAGTTGTCATTTACGAGTTTTTCAGGCTGTGGGTTTATTCTGTTTAATTCTTTTCTCAGGATAAGTATGGACTCTTACCATGTGTAATTTAGGTAATTAATTATTCTAGAATGTACCAAAGCACAAGAGTCACACACACCTTTTGAAATATAATTATTTAAACCGAGAGGAATACTTTAATGTTCGAAAATGGATCGAAAATAAAAAAATAGCCACACGAAGCCGTGGTTTATAGTAAATTTAGAACAGCTGAGGGACACCTGCTCTGCATAGTGCTCGGTGCTTATTGCTTTTCTAAAACGGTTATTCAACATACCTGGAAAGGTTTCATAAAATAAATACACATTAATAAAAAAAATAATGATATTAAAAACATAAACATTGTTATAAACATCAACACACAGATGCAGTGGCGCAGTAATACTTTGTTGCTGTTGACATAGGCCACGTGATTGGACAAAAGCATAGTGTTAGTGTTAGTGAGGTGATGTGGGTAATAAACAAAGGGTGCATGCCTCTGGTGCTAGATCTATGTGTTTGCCTTGTCAAAAATGTTGGATAAAACAACCATGACTCCCTTGCTTATAGTTTCACTATCTGTGTGATGTTTGAACAGGCCGTTTCAGGCCGGTACATAAGAATTTTGCGTGTTAGAAGTCTGTGCTAATAATGCCACATACAGTATATTATTACAATTAGAAGAATATGTAATCAAAGTGACTGACCTTACACTTCCAATGTGAAAATGAAAAGAAGTAACATCACCTTCCTGACTTTCAATTATTTTTCAAGTTTAATGAGTTTTACACAAAATTTGATTAAAAGTACAAAATAACATATTATAATGTACATTTACATTTAGTCATTTAGCTGACGCTTTTATCCAAAGCGACTTACAAATCAGGACAGGAAGCAACTTCGATTACAATAAGGGACAACAGTGAATAAGTGCTATACACAGGGCTCAGGTTTTCCAGCACAGTATAAGAAAGTTTTTTTTTTTTTTTGTCCCCAAGTAGAAGTGGGGGTGTGTTAGTCGCGGAAGAAAAGACGGAAAAGATGAGTTTTTAGTTGTTTCTTAAAAATGGCTAATGACTCAGCCATTCTGATGGAGATAGTGAGTTCTTTCCACCAACCGGGCAGAGTGAAAGAGAGAGTCCGGGAGAGTGATTTCCTCCCTCGTTGGGATGGAACCACCAGGCGACGTTCGTTAGCAGAAC